>ML309134.1:927-134442 GCA_005239505.1 Nicotiana paniculata | reverse complement strand
GATGCGTGGCTAGAATTCATGATTTTAAGCATTATATACCTTGCATTTTATGTGCTTTAATGATAAAAATACACGTCGTATGTGCTTAATGGGGTTTATTTTATGTGTAGGTGAATTGGAAACGGAATCCGAGATAAATGGGATCATAAACGTCGAAAATACGCTCAAGAGGGGAAATGGACTTACCCAGGGCAAGACCTGGCGTTAGCCAGACGTTAGCCAGCTAAGGCCAGCCCTACCCTGGCGTTAGCCAGGACATAGCCTGCTAACGCCTGGGTACCTTCTCCAGTGAACTCCGAGTTTTAAAGGTTTTTAAGTGTTTCCCAATTAGAAGAGAAGTCTCTTACATGGTTAGGGTTTATCCTAAACATATAAATAGACCCCAAAGCATAACATTGGGGGAGGGATTATTGATCATTTAAGGGGATTGAAAGATTGAAGTGGAGGAACACACACCACACTTGGAAGAGGCTTCTTCTTAGTTTTTATTCTCTTCTCTTCTTTTAGTTTCATAGTTTATTAGTTCTAGAGTTTTGGGTGCTACATGAACGTTGTAGTTGAAGCTTGAATTATTCTTATTGTTTTATCTTAATTGGTTTGTTTATTCAATCTTGCGCTTAATTATTTAATTGCTTGATCACCAATTGAATACTATCTACGAATCTAGGGTTGAACTCGGGAGAGGGAATTCTAGATTGCATATAAGATTGGGTAGAGCAAGATCTTAACCCTTCAGGGGAGCGGATTTGCGGTTAGGATAGGAATATACCTAATCGCCTTGCTTGGTTATTATACGGGAATTATTAATGCGTTCTTGTTAATCCTGATTCCATAGGAATATAGGCGTTATGTTAGCTTGAATAAGCGAGTTGTACTTCGGGAGAAGGCTTCAAGCAATATTAACCTCGTCAATCAATAAACCTGATTAGAAGATTTAGGTCGAAAACTCAACGTGATTGTTTAACAACCCATAACTCTAGAATATCAATTTACCTTGAATTCATCTTTAAGTTAGTTGTCTATTTAATCTTTTGATTTACTATTTTAGATTAATTCTAGTTAAATATTTGTTTGAGTTTAGTTTAGTGGATAGTTAATCACAAGTCCCTGTGGGTACGATATCTGGACTTAACATCCTATATTACTTGTCGACCACGTACACTTGCGTGTGCATTGGGAAATCAACCAACAAAAAACTTGGAAAATGGGAGGAAAGAATTGGAATTTTTTTTGAGATTTTGGAATGGCAATTATGGTCCGATTTTGGTGTTCTTGGTATGTATAGAATCGTGGGAGGACGAGGTATCTAATGATGTAAAAATTATTGAATTCCGAGATGTGGGCCTGGGGCTCGGGTTTGGCCGAATTTTGAGACTTTTCATTAAATTGATAATTTTCGGCTGGGCTGTGTTCCTTGAGTATATATTAATGATTTTGAACTGGTTTTGGCTAGATTCGGAGCAATCGGGAGCTAATTTGAGAGGAAAAGGCACAGCGGACTAGTGTCGCGGCCCGGTAAGTAATGGTCTTAAATCTTGTCCTGAGGGTATGGAACCCCGGACTGCATTATCTTCTCACTGAATTTGGAATGGCGCACATGTCAGATGACGAATATGTGGCGCGTACTGATTTTGGATTGGACAGGTCCTCTCCGCGGCAACTAATGAGTTGCATATTTACTCAAAACCTTATGGTAAATTATGTTCTAAAGATTTGTGAAATATTTGGGTTGTAAGCCGTGTTTGGGTCCTCGTGCCGATATGTTTAGACCCCTTTGAGGGCGTTTTACTGTTGTTTTCCTCACTACCTGTTGATGATTTTACTCAACATCATTGTGCATAATGTTTTATTTGAAACTCAACCTGATTTACACTACATGAGCATTAAAATGATGTTTTCGGGTCGAGTACCCCGTTCCATTACTTCGCCCGAGGGGATTTTCGAGTGGTTCCACTCAGTGTGGCCGAGGGCCAAGAGTGATGGTGAGGTGCTGAGTGATATTAACGCTTGGGCTGAAGGAGCCCCTTCGGAGTCTGTACACACCCTAAGTGAGCACACCGAGTGCAAGTGATTGAGTGATTGGGAGGCATGGGTGGTTGTGAGGTGCTGAGTGATTGTGAGGTGTTGAGGGATTGCGAGGCATGCCCGAGGGGATGATTATGAAACATGTTTTTGCCTGAGGGGCTACTTATTATTTTACTACATTCATTTGCATACCAAATCCTTCTTTTAAAGTTGTTCAAAATGAGCATTGTTTTACGGACATTTGTGAAGTTGATTTCAAACGCATGACGATTTCGTATATCTATGTATACTATTGGAAAGTAAGGCTGTGCATATTGTGACTTGATGACATTGATTTTTACGTATTTCCTTGCTACTTAGACATTATCTATTTCCATTACTACTGAGTTGGCGTACTCACATTACTCCATGCACCTCTGTGTGCAGATTCAGGATCAAATATCGAGCGTTAGCTTTTATATATATATCACAGCCGAGGCGGATTGTGGGGATTTAGAGGTAGCTGTTTAGCATTCGCAGCATCTCTACTTTCCCTTCCTGTTGTATTTAGCTCCAGTTCGGAGTTCTGTATCATAATAATTTATTTTGGCTTATTTCAGTAGATGCTCATGACATGTTGGCTACGGGTTTGGGGGATGGCAGTACTGTATATAAAATTTGCCTATTATATTAAGAACTTTCTGTATATTGTTATGAATTGCTTGAAACTTAAATGCGATTTTCAAAAGGAAGTGTGAACACACGGTAGTCGGCTATCCTAGTTCCACGATAGGCGTCATCATGGCCGGTTAGCATTTGGGGTCGTGACATTTTGGTATCATAGCCCTACATTACATAGGACTCGACAATCATGGGCAGGTTCGGTAGAGTCTTGCGGATCGGTACGCAAACATCTGTACTTATCTTCGAGAGGCTGCCAAACTTTTAGAAAACATTCTATCTTTCTTGAACTCTTTCGGTTTGATCTATTGATTCTTGAAATCTGAACTTACGTTGTTTTATTCTCTCACAGATGGTGAGGACACGTCATACCGATCAGAGTGACCAGTCACTGACTAGACCAGCGAGAGGTCGAGGCCGCGGTCGAGGCCGTGGTAGAGGTAGGGGCAATCCCACGTAGTAGCCGCGGCAGTACCTCAGGATCCCTCTATTGATCATGATCAGGTTCCCGCCAAAGGTGGCCCAGCAGGACAGGCTTAGGCACCAACAGTGCATATGGTTATTCCGGGTATTCAGGAGGCCCTGCCTCAGATATTGTCAGTATGCACCGGTTTAGCTCAGGCCGTTGCCATGTCTTCTTCTGCCACCACAACTCAGGCTGGGGGAGGCAATCAGACTCCAACTGCCCGGGCACCTGAGCAGGCTGCACAGGGTATTCAGGCACCGAGAGCAGCCGCACCTCAGCCAGTTACTCCGGGTCACGATTATGTGGTCTCTGCTATGCCCGAGGACGAGCAGCACAAGTTGGAGAGGTTGAGCACATTTCAGCCTCCAACTTTCACCGGTACAGAGGGCGAGGATGTCCAGGGATATCTGGATAGGTGCCAGAGGATACTGCGCACTGCGGATATTTTGGACACATTGAGGTCACGTTTGTTAATTTTCAGTTTGCGGGTGCTGCCTTTACTTGGTGGAAGTCTTTAGAGAGGCGTAGACCGGTTGGTTCAGCACCTCTTTCCTGGCAACAGTTCTCCACGATCTTTTTGGAGAAGTATGTTCCTCAGTCCCACAGAGAGGAGCAGCGTAGGCAGTTTGAGTAGTTGTGCCAAGGAGAGTTATCAGTCACTCGGTATTAGATGAGATTTTAAGAGTTAGCTAGGCATGCTTCTGATATTATCCCTACTGATAGGAGATGGTGAGGATGTTTGTAGATGGTCTTTCTTATCAGCTTCGGTTGTTTATGACTCGAGAGAGAGTATCGGGTGCTTCATTCGAGCAGGTTGTTTACATAGCTCGAGATATTGAGTTTGTTCGCTGCTAGGAGCGGGAGGAGATGGAGGCCAATAGGCCTCATGGTTCGGGCAGTTCCAGTGGTGCTCCCTTCAGGGGACAATTTCAGTAGGGTAGTGGTCGTCCATTCAGGCCTCCTAAGTCAGGCCGCCCAGCTTATAGTGGTACATCTTCGGGGCAGGGTCCCCGTGGTTCTTAGTCAGGCCGTACTTCATTTGGTGCCCTCCCATCTTAGAGTGCAGCTCGAGCACCTCCAGTTCAGGATTCATCTCTTCAGGGGTCTTCCAGTGGCCGTGCAGGTGCTAGGGGTTTCTATCAGTCCCCGCCTCCAGCTCCAAGTAGTTGTTTTGTGCTCAAGGAGTTCCGGCGCGGGTGGAGGCAGTATCCCCGCCATTCCGGTAGATCTTCTCGATAGAGGGTCCAGCCCTCGACTTCAGCTCCAGTCACTTCACCACCCGCCCAGGCATCCAGGGGTGGTTATTAGTCAGCCAGAGGCCTCCCTAGAAAGGGAGGTCGAGTAGGGGGAGGTAAGGCTCGTATGTATGCATTTCCAGCCAAGTCAGATGCTATGGCCTCAAATGTCATGATTGCATGTACTGTTTGAGTCTGTTTCCGTGATGCCTTGGCTTTATTTGACCCTGGTTCCACATATTCCTATGCTTCTTCATATTTTTCCAGTTTTCTGGATGTGCCCCGTGAGTCTTTGGTCACCTCTGTTCATGAGTCGACTTCGGTGGGTAATAATTTTGTTGTGGACCACATGTATTGATCATACATGATTCTATTTGGGGTTTGGAGACCCGAGTTGACCTACTGTTACTCAACATGGTCGATTTTGATGTAATATTGGGCACGGATTTGTTATCTCCGTTCCATGTTGTTCTTGATTGTCACGCTAAGACCGTGACCTTAGCTATGCCAGGGTGTCCGAGGGTTGAGTGGAGAGGTTCTTCCGAGTATATTCCTAGCAGGGTGATTTCGTACTTGAATGATGGATGCATGGTTAAAAAAGGGGTATTTATCTTATTTGGCATTTGCGAGGGATGTCGGTGGTGAGACTCCCGCTATTGATTCAGTTCTTGTGGTCCATGATTTTACGGATGTGTTTCCTGCAGACCTGCCAGGCATGCCACCTGAAATGGATATTGATATTGGTATTGACCTGGTGCAAGTAACTCATCTTATTTCTATTCCACCATATCGTATGGCGCCAGCGGATCTAAAGGAATTGAAGGAGCAGCTTCAGGAGCTCCTGGATAAGGGGTTCATTCGGCCTAGTGTGTCACCTTAGGGTGCACCGATGTTGTTCGTTAAGAAGAAGGATGAGTCCATGCATATGTGTATTAATTATCGGCAGTTGAATAGGGTTACTGTGAGGAACCGGTATCTCTTGCCCCATATTGATGATTTGTTTGACAAACTTAAGGGAGCCAGAGTATTTTCCAAGATTGATGTGAGATCTGGGTACCATCAGTTGAGGATTCGGGATTATGATATCCCGAAGACTACTTTCAGGACCATGTATGGTCATTATGAGTTCCTGGTTATGTCGTTTGGGCTGACCAATGCCCCAGCTGCGTTCATGCAATTTATGAACACTGTGTTTCAGCCTTATCTTGATTCCTTCGTCAATGTATTCATTGATGACATCCTGGTTTATTCTCGTAGCCAGGAAGAGCATGCTCAGCATTTGAGAGTTGTGTTACAGAGATTTAGGGAGGAGAAACTTTATGCGAAATTCTCCAATTGTGAGTTTTGGCTGGGATCGGTAGATTTCTTGGGGCACGTGGTGTCCACTGAGGGGATTCAGGTTGATCCAAAGAAGATAGAGGCGGTGCAGAGTTGGCCCAGACCGTCCTCAGCCACAGAGATTAGGAGTTTCCTTGGTTTGGCGGGATATTACCGTTGCTTTGTGGTGGGATTCTCTTCGATAACTTCGCCTTTGACCAGATTGACCCAGAAGGGTGCTCTATTCAGATGGTTTGATGAGTTTGAGGAAAGCTTTCAGAAGCTCAAATCAACATTGACTACAGCTCCAATACTAGTTTTGCCTGCTGGTTTGGGTTGTTACACAGTTTATTATGATGCTTCCAGAGTTGTCTTTGGAGCGATACTTATGCAGGACGGTAGGCTGATTGCCTACGCGTCTAGATAGTTGAAGGTGCACGAGAAGAATTATCCAGTGCACGATCTTGAGTTAGCTGCCATTGTTCATGCCATGAAGATTTGGCAGCATTATCTTTATGGAGTGCAATGTGAGATTTTCACAGATCATCGCAGTTTGCAGTATCTGCTAAGGCAGAAGGACTTGAATTTGCGTCAGAGGAGATGGTTAGAGCTCCTCAAGGATTATGACCTCACTATCTTATATCATGCGGGGAAGGCCAATGTAGTGGCCGATGCCTTGAGTCGCAGAGCAGAGTGTTTGGGGAGTTTAGCTTGCCTTCCAGTAGCAGAGCGGCCATTAGCTCTTGATGTTCAGGCCTTAGCATATCATTTGGTGAGATTGGATCTATCAGAACCCCCACGGGTGTTGGCTTGTGTAGCCTCCAGGTCTTCTTTTTACGATCAGATTAGAGCACGCCAGTATGATGGTCCACATTTGCTTGTTCTTCAGCATAGGGTACGTCGCAGTGATGCCATATATGTGGTTATTGGTGATGATGGGGTGATGAGGATGCAGGTCTGAATTTGTGTGCCCAATGTAGATGGACTTCGACATTTGATTCTAGCAGAGGCTCATAGTTCGCGGTATTCCATCCATCCGGGTGCCGCAAAGATGTATCAGGATTTTAGGCAGCATTATTTGTGGAGGAGAATGAAGAAAGATGTTGTGGAGTTCGTGGATCGGTGTCTCAACTGTCAGTAGGTCTAGTGTGAGCACCAGAGACTGGTTGGATTGCTTCAGAGGTTTGATATTCTGGAGTGGAAGTGGGAGCAGATCGCCATGGACTTCATAGTTGGACCCCCACGGACTTTGAGGAGGTTTGATGCTATATGGGTTATTGTGGATCGGCTGACCAAGTCCGCGCACTTTATTCCTGTTAATACTACGTATTCATCGGAGTGGTTACCTGATATTTATATCAAGGAGATTGTCCGTTTGCAGGGGGTTCCAGTTTCTATCATTTCCGACAGAGGCACTCAGTTCACGTCCCAATTTTGGAGAGCCGTGTAGAGAGAGTTGGTTACTCGAGTTGAGTTGAGCATAGCGTTTCATCCTCGGACCGACGGACAGTCAGAGAATACCATTCAGATCTTGGAGGACATGTTGCGTGCTTGTGTGATTGACTTTGGTGTTTCATGGGATCAGTTTCTACCACTAACGGATTTTGCATATAATAACAGTTATCAGTCGAGTATTCAGATGGCTCCGTATGAGGCCTTGTATGGTAGGAGGTGTAGATCTCCGGTTGGTTGGTTTGACCCAGGCGAGGCTAGGCTATCGGGCACAGACTTGGTTCAGTATGCTTTGAGTAAAGCAAAGTTGATTCAGGAGCGGCTTCACATGGCGCAGTCTAGGCAGAAGATTTATGCAGACCGGAAGGTCTGAGACGTGTCTTTCGTTGTTGGGGATAATGTGTTGCTGAAGGCATCATCCATGATGGGTGTTATGAGATTCGGGAAGAGGGGAAAGCTGAGTCCCAGGTTCATTGGACCATTTGAGGTACTTCAGAGGGTTGGGGAGGTGGCCTATAGGCTTGTTGTACCTCCTAGTTTATCGAGTATTCATCCAGTATTCCATGTTTCGATTCTCCGGAAGTATGTTGGGACCCTTCCCATGTTTTGGACTTCAGCACAGTTCAGCTCGAGGGTGATATGTCATATGAGGTAGAGCCAGTGGCTATTTTTGGTTTTCAGGTCTGGAAGCTGAGGTCTAAGGATATAGCTTCAGTCAAGGTTCAGTGGAGAGGGCAACCGGTGCAGGATGCCACCCAGGAGATCGAGCGGGAGATGAAGGACATATATCCTTACTTATTCGAGGCTCCAGGTATGTATCTAGACCCATTCGAGGACGAACGTTTGTGTAAGAGGGGGAGAATGTAACGACCCAACCGGTCGTTCCGTGAGATTTACCCCATTTCCCCTATTTCTGCATTTGTTATGTATCACTATCTTGTTTTGATGCGTTGGATCAGTTGGTTTGTGTCCGAAGTAATTATGGTGAGAGTTTAGGCATTTACCCTTTTAAAGTAGCTTAATAGTTGAGAAAGTCAACTTAGAGTTGACTTATTAGTAAACGACCTCGGAATGCGGATTTTATTGCTCGAATAGCTTCATTAGGTGATTTGTGACTTGGGAGTGTGTTCGAAATATTTTTGTGATGTCCGGAGTAGAATTAGGCTTGAATTGGCGAAAGTTAGTTTTTAACGATTTCCGGTCGGCAGTGGAAAATAGACTATCAAGGTCGGAATGAAATTCCGGAAGTTGGAACGGTTTTGTAATGTCATTTTGGATATGTCCGCAAAATTTCAGCTTAATCAGAGGTGTTTTGGTTGGTTTCGGCGTAGGTTGCGAATTTCAGGAGTTTCAAAGTTCTTCGGCTTGAATTTGATGAAAATTTGGTGTTTTCGTGTTGCTTTTGGTGTTTTGAGGGCTCAGTTAAGTTGGAATAATGCTACGGGGTGTGTTGGTATGTTTGGTTGGGACCCCGAGGGGCTCGGAATTGATTTTGGATGGTTGACGTAGTTGGAGTGATTTTTTGGAAATCGGTTGTGCTTGTTTGCTGGTGTTTTCGCACCTGTGAAAGGGGAGTCACATGTGAGGTTGCACAGGAGCGGAGAGAAAGGTCGCAGGTGCGAGTTTTTCGTGTGTAGGGAATGGTCCGTAGGTGAGAGGGGTTTGTTGCACCTGCGATGTCACTGGTGCGGAAGGTGCATCGCACCTGCGAAGCCGCAGGTGCGAAAAGGTGGTTGCAGGTGCGAGAATTGGCCAGTGAAGTGAGTCTCGTAGGTGCGCACCCTGGGACCGCATGTGCGGCCAATTGTCCCCAGGTGCGGAAATGACTGTGCAAAACAGTATAAAAAGGACCCCTCCGCGAAATTTATTAGTTTTCATCAATTTGCATGCGGGAGGAGTCCATTGAAGGTGGTTTTGAGATAGAATTTAAAAGTTATTGAGAAAAAGGAAAGTTCTTTGGTTGTTAATCCCATTCCTATGATATTTTGTTAAGATTACTTGAAAATTTAAGGGTTTGGGTAGGAAAAAGTTGGAAAAATGGGAGGAAAGAATTTGGATTTCTTTTGAGGTTTTGGAATGGCAATGTTGTCCGATTTTGGTTCTTGGTATGTATAGAATCGTGGGAGGACGAGGTTTTTAATGATGTAAACTTTTTTTATTTCCGAGATGTGGGCCCGGGGCTTGGGTTTTGCCGAATTTTGAGATTTTTTATTAAATTTATAATTTTCGATTGGGTTTTGTTCCTTGAGTATATATTAATGATGTTGAACTAGTTTTGGCTAGATTTGGAGCAATCGGGAGAAAATTTGAGGGGCAAAGGCATAGCGGACTAGTGTTGCGGCCCGGTAGAGGTAAGTAATGGTCTTAAATCTTTTCCTGAGGGTATGGACCCCTGACTGAATTATTTTCTCACTGAATTTGGAATGGCGCACATGTCGGATGACGAATGTGTGGCGCGTACCGACTTTTGGATTGGAATAGGTCCTCTCTGCGGCAACTAATGAGTTGCATATTTACTCAAAATATTATGTTAAATTATGTTCTAAAGATTTGTGAAATATTTTGGGTTGTAAGCCGTGTTTGGGGCCTCGTGCCGATCTGTTTAGACCCCTTTGAGGGTGGTTTACTGCTTTTTTCCTCACTGTCTATTGATGATTTCACTCAACATCATTGTGCATATTCTTTTATTTGAAACTAAGCCTGATTTACACTATATGAGCATTAAAATGATGTTTTCGGGTCGAGTAGCCCGTTCTATTACTTCGCCCGAGGGGCTTTTCGAGTGGTTCCACGGAGTGTGGCTGATGGACAAGAGTGATGGTGAGGTACTGAGTGATATTAGCACTTGGGCTGGACGAGCCCCTCCGGAGTCTGTACACACCCTCAGTGAGCGCACCGTGTGCGAGTGATTGGGAGGCATGAGTGGCTGTGAGGTACTGAGTGATTGTGAGGTGCTGAGGGATTGTGAGGCATGCCCGAGGGGCTGATTATGAAACATGTGTTTGCCCGAGGGGCTACTTATGATTTTAATACATTCATTTGCATACCAAATCCTTTTTTTAAAGTTGTTAAAAATGTGCATTATTTTAAGGACTTTTGTGTAGTTGATTTCTCTATGTATACTATTGGAAAGTAAGGCTGTGTATATTGTGACTTGATGACATTGATTTTTATGTGTTTCATTGATACATAGACTTGATTTACTTCCATTACTACGGAGTTGGCGTACTCACATTACTCCTTGCACCTCTGTGTGCAGATTCAGGAGCAGATATCGAGCGTTAGCTTTTATATATATATCACAGCCGAGCCGGATTGTGGGGATATAGAGGTAGTTTTTCAGCGTTCGCAACATCACTGCTTTCCCTTCCTGTTGTATTCAGCTCTGGTTCGGAGTTCTGTATCATAATACTTTATTTTGGCTTATGTCACTAGATGCTCATGACATGTTAGCTCCGGGTTTTGAGGATGGCAATACTGTATATAAAATTTGCCTATTATATTAAGAACTTTCTGTATATTGTTATGAATTGCTCGAAAGTTAAATGGGTTTTCAAAAGGAAATGTGAACACGCAGTAGTCGGCTAGCCTAGTTCCGCGATAGGCGCCATCACGGCCGGTTAGGATTTAGGGTCGTGACAGTTAGCCAAAATTTTGAGTCCCTTGGAAGAGTGAATAGTGCTAAGAAAACTTAATAGGTTGAAGGACCGAAGGAATGATTGTTAGATTAAGAATAAGGTCCTATGGACATTCGAGGACGAACGATTTTAAGGAGGGAAGATTGTAACACTCCTCAAATCTATAAAATTTTCAAGACATGCTAAATATAGAATTCAATGTTTTTATTTAATATTAAATTATACTCGTATTACAGATTTAAACCCTTGTTATTGACTTTTGAGCTACTTCTCTATTTATGACTAGTTGAATATACAATTAGGAGAATATTACTAATTTTTATATTATTTATTATTAAAAGCGGGTACCATTAATTATTAGGTAAGTAAAAAAAAACACAAAGAAAAGCAAATAACAAAAAAATTGGAGAACAAGCTTAAGTCCATGAAGGGCTGTTGAAAGAAAAGGGCTTAAGGCTTTAAAGCCTTGCCCTGACGTCAAAAAGGTCCAAAGAGATAAAAAAGGAAACAGATCATTAAAGAACAAGAAAGAGCACACTGCTCAACAAAGAAAAAAGAGAAAATTCTAGGGTTCTTTACAAACCACTAATTCTTAAACTCAGTATGTAAAATTCCCTTTTGTTAATTACCCTACAGTAGTAATAGGTAAGAAATGAATAGTTAATTCCTTTCTTTCTCTGTAGCAACATCAAATTTTATGTTTAGGTGTGAAACTCTGAAATGAATTAAAACGCACTGGTTGTTGTAGAATCAAGTGTTTGACAGGTATAACTTGGATTGGGGCCTACGTATTGGCTCAATGAGTTTTGAGGTTAGTTGATATAACTCTTTTCTAAAGTGGTTTAACTCACAAAAGCACGCATACACAGTGTTTGATGAATTTCTAAAAGAGTTTATATTTTCTTAATTGGAGCGAGTGAGTATCTATTAACTTAGAATTATTCTACCAAAAGCTTAGATGATTTATTACGATATATGCGCATAAATTTTCAGATTTTTGTGTTATTTTTATAGGCTATTTTCATGTTGAAAAAAATTATGAAGAAGCAAGAATCTTTAGAAATACTTTTACATTTTTATTTCATTCTTATGTCATGCTTTAAATTTAAGGATACCAACATGAGCACGTACATGATATTCCGAAAAGAAAAGATTTAGACTTGAAGAGTCACGAGAAGAAGTTTTAGAAATAAATGATTTTTGGGAGTATCCTTTATTCTGAGAAGGGGTCATCATCCAGGCCGAGGGTCCTGACCAAGGCGTTGACTTCCTGAAACTACTTATGACAAAGTAGGAAGCACACTAGTCGAGGGTTTCGTTGCTGAGAATTTACTTAGCCATGCTAAGTTATGATACATGAGCGTTGAGAATCACGAAGCGAGTGGAACCTCGTGGATTTGGCCTATTCGATCAAGTTGGGATCTAACCCGTGCTGATCACACGGTGACTAAGACAGAAATAGGTCAGGATAGTCGGAACTCCCAAAGTATAATGTGAAGTATTTTTTCTTGAAGAAAAAGAAAATAATTTCTCTTAGAATATTCATAAACTACTGTTATGCAATTATTTTAGAATTGTCCTTAAAGCTTTATGTTTCACATGCATTTAGAATTTTTGCTCGTAATGTATATGTTATTAATGTTTCGTCCCATGTCGTTGAGACTTAGTGAGTACAATGGACGGTAGTGACGGTCTCTTTTGGGAACCTATGTTGGTCTGCGGTACAACGTAGGACCCGATTTTGCAGGCGACCAAGGTACGAGTTGGGACTTCCCTCTCTTACATCGTTATTGGTGAGCTCCACTTTTGTTCGTGGAGTATTCGTTAAAGTCATCTTTATCTAGCTATTTCTTTGTTTACTTAGAGAATTGGCCAGGAAATCTCATGTCCTGAGCAGTGTGTCAGTTTATCAGTAGGGGCTTCATAGACATAGTAATTGGGTTAAGATTCAGATGTTTTTGATAATAACTTAGCAGTATATCAGTAGTTAATACGAATAAAGTTTTGGGGGTTTATTTATTTTAAATATTTAAATTAATCAAAAGTAATTGGTTAAAGTATTGCCTTGTTGCATATAAAGTTTGCACTTATAATAGATTTAATAAGCTCAAATGATTCGCTCGGTCATGTTTAGTGATCAGGTGTCGGTCACGGCTTGTTTAGAAAATGGGTCGTGACAGTAGGTGTTTGATGAAATAAACAAGAGCCTTGTACCATGAGAATCCTTCCTAATTATAGTTTAATTTGGTCATATCTCTAATACATTGAACTTGCTAGAAGTTTCCGAACATTGTAGTAATCTAAGAAAAGCTCAAGCGAGGTATGTTGGCTAAACACTTCTTATAGAATCGGGTCAATGAGTTCCTTATAGTGCTAAATCATCACAAATTCTTGTCTTATTGAATGTCTATCTACTCTAATCATGTCTCAGTATCTCTATTTGCATATCATGCTCTTCCTTGGGAAATAGTCCTAGTATAACCAAATCATCAAATTATTTTAAATTCAATCCATAGTTTCGTTGAAATCATCATGCTCCTAGTGGTAAATGTTGACAATGTGACCGAAGGCCTTATGTATTCATGAACTGAAGTTGTGTTTTCCAGATGATTTATAAGAGTCTTTAACTTAATTTTAGTCCATGTCAAGTGAAAGAATGAATGTGTGAATTATGAAATGCGGCCACTGTGCCAAGAATAATGATTTACGATTGTGTCCAAGTGATGAAAGAAAGTATGAAAGGCAATGAAACGAATGTGATTCCTTTATGGAGTATTGTTAGGTTACCTAGGAAAGTTGGGTTATAAATGCACAAGCCTGAAACTACACGTGCCAGTGTAGGGATGATTGAGAAATAAATTCCTGTTATGTGATATTAAGATTATTCCCCTTAAATGGGATGATTTGATAGCTAGTGAGGACGATGTCTACCCACACGACATGGTGGTAGACGTCTTAGCCGATCGGGCAGAGATCAGATGCCATACTGCGCACATGTTGGTGATGTGTTTTTATGTCCAACCTCATACATTGGTGTGAGACGAATTAGCCAATCGGGCGTATATCAGACTCTATTCCAAAAGCATTGTGTTGTATCGGTAGCAACAATCTCTCGATCAAAAATGTTGATATGTAATTGAAGATTTGCCTCACTCTTGACTTGGTATTTTAAAATTATTTGGTTTTCTCGTTAATCTCGTGTTTCTCTCCTTTGTATTGTTACTCTATTCATTTAGAGGGTTTTTAACTCTATATACTAGTATTATTCCATAGTTACTAACGTCCTTTTTTTGGGGACACTACATCTTTAATGGATGCAGGTGGTTCCACAGTAAGCGACATCGATCATTGCTAGTGGTACACCCTCTTCTCAGCTGACTTGGTGAGCCTCACTTCATCTCGAGGCCTTGTGTCTTTGATCCTTGTACATAGTATTTTGAGGTATATTCAGGGTCTTGTCAGCGGTACTTTTATATTGCTCATGTGTTCCATTTAGAGTCTCTGTAGACATACTGTAGGGGGTGTTTTTACTTTATTTTTGGAAAATGACTCTTAATGTTTTAGTTATCAGATGTTCCACTTTTAAATATGAACGTGAAATCTTTTGGAAGTTGTAAATGAAGCCCCTTTTTAAGAATGAATGATGATGTTTCATACTTTATCCTCTTTAAATTTCTATATCGTGTTATTATAATCAAATAGTTCTTGGGTAAGGTTGGCTGGAAGGCATCAAGTAAGCTTGCTTGATTTGATAGCTCGGTTGGTGTACAGACCCGTAAAATCTCTTAACTAAAAACAATACCCGAATAGGTCATCATGTTGTTATAACTGTTGAAATTCTTAGAACGGCCTTTTTGGAGTAAAAAGTACCCAGGACTTAAAAGATATAGCTTTCCAGATTTGCACAGGTCTACGGTCCACTATGCGATCGCAGATTAGGTATGCGAACCGCATAGTGGTCGCATACTTGGACAATTTGCTGTCCATTTTGAGGACATCTATGCGGCCTAGAATGTGATCGCATTTCACGAATCCGGGCCGCATAGTTGTCGCATTCTTGCACCTTTATTTTTGCGTAGGGAGTTATGAGACGCACTATATGATCACATAACAGGTATGCGGACCGTATAGTGGTCGCATACCTTGGCAGTCTCCAATTTTTGGCCCAACTGATGGCCACTTATGTGACAAGTATGCGGATTGCATAGTAGGAATGTGATCGCATTCCTGACTGCACTTGCTTCGGGGCTTCAAATTTCTAATGTTAAAACCCGACCCCCAGTTTAATAAAACACCCCTCCCCTTTATTAGCGACTATCTGGTTAAAATAGGGAGATGTGAGAGTGGGTTCTATTGAGAGAAGCCCCCATCTTCCCCAAGTTGGTCCTCTATCTCTACTCAGGCCTTGAATTAATCGAGCAGTCGTTATCTCCTTCACCATAAGAGGTAAGTCTTCACCCCATTTCCCCAAATTCTATGATTTTAGTTAGAATAGAACACACATAGGTTGGTTCTTCAAGAGGAAAGTTATTTCCTTCCATGCATTTGAAGAATCTACTATAATCTAGAAAAGGGAAGTAGGCTAGGGGAACCTTTCACTAAAAAGGGGGCTAGTTAATCTAAAGGACCACATAGTATTTGATAAAATGCCCAAATGAGTTCAAGGTTCCTAACTCTATGTTTGAATGTGTCACATTGTAAATTAGATTGAAGACGTTAGAACGTGCAGTGATTTGGGATAGAAATTAAAGGGAAATTCCAACTCGAGGTATGTATGGCTAACTTTAATCTTTTTAGAGTCACCTTGTTGGTATCCGAGCATTCGGTATGAGTCCCATGGTTATGCATATGTGAAATGATAGTTCTAAGGTGTTGAGGAGTAAGATTTTGTTCTCTGATTGTCTTAGACATATTTGGATGAAAGGATGTGCTACTGAATGAAAGAAATGATAACGAACCCAATTGTTGAGTTTATCTAACTGCTAAATGGTGTGTAGTAAATGATGGGAAGGAATTGTAGATTGCTTTAATTGAGCTAAGTCATTGTGGCAATACCATATGTGACTCACTGTTTGGTAAGGATTATTGTGCCCTTAATTCCTCTCGGTTATGGGTTGTTATAAATATATACTCTTGATGAT
Organism: Nicotiana paniculata; assembly: GCA_005239505.1. Lineage (NCBI taxonomy): Eukaryota > Viridiplantae > Streptophyta > Magnoliopsida > Solanales > Solanaceae > Nicotiana > Nicotiana paniculata. Next base: position 118,508 of record ML309134.1, on the reverse strand, counting down.
GAAATCCTTGTGATTGAACTGTTGGTTGTTGTTGCTATCAAATGTTATTGTACGGTAGATCGGGATGCGCGCCGCAACAGAAGAAATAAGTGTGAGAATAAATAAGGGTGAAATGTGATTTTACGGTAGGATCGGGTTGCGCGCCGCAATAGAAGAAATCAGGTTGAGAAGTAATAAGGGTGAAATGTGATTGTACGGTGGGATCGGGTTGCACGCCGCAACACGGGGACAATTGAAATAAAAAACTATGGAAACCTCATTTGTGATTATCTATATCTCTGTGCAATATTTGTTTGGGTTTCCTTAACTGCCTCTTATATGTGTATTGTTTGATTTTACTTAGAGTAAAGTTTGTTCATACAGAATACTACTATTCCATGGTACAAATGTCCCTTTTTCCGGGGGCGCTACAACTTTTATATGGATGTAGGTTGTTCTATAGCAGGTAGCTCCGACCGCCGATAGTGGTGCCTCTTCTTCGTCCCTTCAGCAGTTCTGGTGAGCCCCACTCCCTCTCGGGGCCGTGTATAGACTATATCATTCTCTTTTGCATATGTTATGTCTTCAAAGGTATAGCCAGGGCCTTATTGCGGGAACGTATATGTAAACTCCTAGTACTCATAGAAGCTCCGTAGACATTATGTGGGTTGTATATATGTATTTTGCGTATTTCTCGTACTCGTCGAAATCACGATCCCGTATCGGGAGTGTTGTATTTTAGAATGTATTTTTGGGGAAGATTAAATGTTGAAACTGTTAAAAGAAGAAACGGATCTATTTTATAAACGCATGCCTTGATTCTATTTTGTTGTTCCACCTATAAAATGTACATTGTGAACACGGGGGAAATGTGTTGGCTAGGAAAGGCAATCCAGGTCCGCTTCACCGGGCTCATCCGATTAGGCGCCGGTCTCGTCCCTCGATTTTGGGGCGTGACAAAATTGGTATCAGAGACTAAGGTTTTTAAAAGTGTACTAGAATGTCTCGGAGCCGTGTCTAGTAGAGCCCTTCTTATCGGTGTGTTGTCGACCGCATCTATAACTAGGGGGTTGCATGATATTTAGGAAAATACCCTTTATTGTTATTATGTATCGTGCGATGTGGTGGCAGGTGAGGTTGTCTATCTCTAATTCATGCATTATTCCAATTTTCAGGAAAGTGCATCCAAGAAGAGAACCTGACTAGGCCTAGAGGCCAATTCCACCCCAAGAGTGGTCGTAAATTCTTTATCTTACAGTGCAGGTGAGAATGATTCCCCGACCCTGAATTTGCCTGACTCTTCATTTCCAGGACATGCTATTCCTATTCCTGCTCCCACGGAGGGTGCTACAGTCTCTCCCGCTGATGTTCCTGATCCTTCCTCAGTCCCAGCTTCCGATCACGGTATTTCAGATAGGGACCTTACGGGACCTATACAGATTTTGACTCAGCTAGTGGCCTCTCAGGACCAAAGCTCATGTGTTGCCCCTGCATCCTCTAGTGAGCAAGGGGATTCTTCAAGTTCCAGGGTCAACCAATTTCTGTGCTTAGCCCCTCAAGAGTTCACAGGCACCGACCCAGAGGCCGGCCCTCAGGATTTTATAGATGAGATATACAAGACTCTTCGGGTTATGAAGGCTACAGAGGTAGAGGGCGTTGAGTTAGCTTCCTATCATTTGAGGGGAGCGTCGTATTCGTGGTTTGAGATGTGGGAGGATTCCCGTGGGAGGGGAGCCCTCCGGCGAGGTGGGATGAGCTTGTAGGTGCTTTCATGAATCATTTCTTGCCTGTCGAGACTATGGCAGCCTGCGCTACAGAGTTTGAGGTCCTCAAGCAGGGAAGCAGGAGTGTGTGGGAGTATCATATGGATTTCGTGCACTTGTCCAAGTATGTTGTCCACATGATGCCCACTATGGAGGTAGGAGTTTGCAGGTTTGTTCAGGGCCTTAGTCCCTTGGTTATCAATGACGCTGCTACAGCTGCCTTGCATTAGGATATGAATTATGGAAAGATCGTGGGATTCGGCCAGGCTACTGAGGCTCAAAAATTGAATATAAGAATGGAGAGAGAGAATGGTAGTAGGGTCCGGTCACCGGGCAACCCCGTGATTTCACTTGCAGGTGGGAGATAAATCTTTGGGAGAAGGTCATCAGTGCCATCTCAGTCCTATGCTCAGTCCTCAACCAGTGTGCCGCCATCAGGGCACAATTATAAGTAGGGATGTCGCTTTGGAGGAGGTTCAGATAGCAGGAGATTGCACCAGTCAGGTCGTTCAGGTGGGAGGTTCCAGCAACAGCGAAGGGCCTCATGCCCTAAGTGTGGAAGGTTTCATTCTTAGCCTTGTTACTTGGATATATCGGTATGCTATAGATGCGGAGAGAGACGCTATATTCAGTGAGACTACCGTGCACCCAGTCAGGGCACGGGTAGGGGCACTGCTTAGCCACCCAGTTCGTCAGCCGCTATATCTTCAGCACGCCCTCCATCCCGCGGCCCTACAGCTCCAGCATGGCACAATGCAGCTAGGGGTTGAGCATAGGGTCAAGGGAGATCCTGTAGGTTCTATGCTTTGAGTGGTCACCAGAGTGCAGAAGCTTCTCTAGATGTTGTCACAGGTATTCTGACTGTTCAAACACATGATGTTTATACTCTTATTGATCCCGGGTCTTCTTTGTCATATGTTACTCCATTTAGTGTTTCAACTTTTGGGATAGAACCTGAACAACTTCATAAGCCATTCTCTGTGTCGACTCCGGTTGGTGATTCTATTACGGTCGTGCGAGTCTATAGGAATTGTGTTGTCACGGTGTGTGGTCGAGATACCACGACTGATCTTATTGAGGTAGGGATGGTAGATTTTGATGTTATCATGAGGATGGATTGTCTCTACTCGTGCTTTGCTAAACTCGACTGCCGAACTAGAATTATGAGGCTCGAGTTTCCTAAGGAACCTGCTATTGAATGGAAGGGGAATGATGTTGTGCCAAAAGGCAGGTTTATTTCCTACCTTAAGGCCTCAAAGATGATCAGGAAGGGGTGTATCTACCACATGGTTCGGGTTGCAGACACCACTTCAGAGGTGCCTGCTCCCGAATCCGTGTCTGCTGTGAATGAGTTTCTTGTAGTGTTTTCGGATGAGCTTCCTGGGATTCCGCCAGATAGACAGATCAATTTCGGGATTGAAGTATTGCCAGATACGCAGCCAATATCTATTCCACCCTACCGAATGGTGCCAGCATAATTAAGAGAGTTAAAATAACAATTGAAAGATCTATTAGAAAAGGATTTCATTCGACCTAGTGTGTCGCCTTGGGGTGCACCGAATCTTATTGTCAGAAAGAAAGACGGATCGCTTCGGATGTGTATTGATTATCGACAACTCAACAAGGTCACCATAAAAAACAAATACCCATTCCCTCGGATAGATGATTTGTTCAACCAGTTGCAAGGTGCTATGTTCTTCTCAAAGATTTATTTGCGGTCCGGGTATCACCAGTTAAAGATCAGGAAGCAGGATATTCCTATAACTGCCTTCAGGACTCAATATGGGCACTTTGAATTTTTGGTAATGTCTTTTGGGCTAACCAACGCCCCAACAGCTTTTATGGATCTTATGAATCAAGTTTTCAAACCGTTTCTTTACTGCTTTGTGATTATCTTCATTGACGGTATCCTTGTTTATTCACGAAGTCAGGAAGATCATGTTAATCACGTCAGGGTAGTTCTACAGACTCTTAATCAGAACTAGTTATATGCAAGGTTTTCAAAATGTGAGTTTTTGCGAGAATGAGTCACCTTTTTAGGCCATGTTTCCACAGAAGGAATTTGGGTTGATCCCCAAATAATCACAACATTGAAGGATTGGCCTAGACCAAAAACCCCAACGGAGATCTGCAGTTTCTTGGGTTTAGCTAGATAATATCGAATGTTAATGGAGGGATTCTCTACTCTCGCCTCCCCATTGACTAAGCTGACGCAGAAAGCAGTTAAGTTCCACTAGTCCGATGCTTGTGAAAGGATTTTCCAGGAAGACTTCGGCGCTGGTATTGACCTTGCCAGAAGGTACAGAGCGGTTTGTGGTATACTACGATGCTTCGAGGGTTGGTTTGGGATGTGTGTTGATGCAATGTGGTAAGTTAATTGCGTATGCTTCAAGACAGCTCAAGAATCACGAGAGGAATGATCCGACGCATGATTTGGAGCTCGCAGCCAGTTGTGTTTGCATTAAAAATCTGGCGGCATTATCTTTATGGGGTCCATGTTGATGTGTTCACAGACCATAAGAGTCTTTATGATTTATTCAAGCAGAAGGAGTTGAACTTAATGCAGCAGAGATGGTTGGAATTTCTCAAGGATTATGACATGAATATTTTGTACCATCCGGGTAAGGCGAATGTGGTGGCCGATTCTCTTAGTCGGAAGTCCATGGGTATCTTGACTCATTTTGAAGCAGGTCAGAGGCCTTTGGCTCGTGATGTTTATCAGTTGGCTAGTCTGGGGTCTGTCTTTCGGCCTCAGACGAAGGAAATGTCGTGGTGCGCAATGGAGCGGAATCTTCACTTGTAACGAGAGTCAAGGAAAAGCAATCCAGGGATCCAGCATTGATGAAATTGAGAGAGGCAGTCCTAAATCACAACACTACATCGTTTTAACTCGGCAATGATGACGGTGTTTTGCAATGCCAAGGGAGGATATGTGTTCCTGATGTGGATGATCTTCGGGAGAGAGTTATGGCAGAGGCTCACAATTCCAGATATTTTGTACACCCAGGTTCTACGAAGATTTATCACGACCTCAAGGAGATTTAGTGGTGGAATGGTATGAAGATGGGTGTGGCGGACTTTGTGGCTAAGTGCCCAAATTGTCAGCAAGTGAAGGACGAGCATCAAAGGCCCGGTGGGTTGACGCAGCTTATGGAAATACCAATATGGAAATGGGAGAGGATCAATATGGTCTTAGTGGTAAGGCTACCCCGCAGTCAACGCAAGTTCAACTCAATTTGGGTAATTGTGGATCGACTCACGAAGTCAGCGCATTTGTTGCCGGTCAAGTCCACTGATACTGCAGAACAATATGATCAGTTGTATATATAAGAAATAGTCAGACTCCATGGCACTTCAGTATCGATTATCTTGGATCGAGGGGCTCAGTTCATAGCTAACTTTTGGAAGAAATTTCTGCAAGGTTTGGGTACGTAGGTAAATCTCAGCTCATCTTTCCACCCGTAGATGGACGGTCAGGTGGAACGAACTATTCAGATGCTTAAAGATATGTTACGGGCTTGTGTTTTGGATTTCAAGGGCAGCTGGGATGATCACTTGCCGCTTATAGAATTTGCTTACAAAAACAACTTTCATGCTAGTATTCAGATTGCCCCATTTGAGGCATTATACGGTATGAAGTGTAGGTATCCCATTGGATGGTTTGAGGTTGGTGAGGCAGAGTTGTGAGGACCAGATATTTTGCATCAAGCTATGGAGAAGGTTATAGTCAATTCAGAGAGGCTGAAAACTACTCAGAGTCGTCAGAAATCTTATTCGGACGTTCGTCGTAGGGATTTGGAGTTTCAAGCATATGATTGGGTATTTTTGAAGGTATCTCCAATGAAGGGAATCATGCGGTTTGGAAAGAAGGGGACGTTGAGCCCAAGGTATGTGGGGCAATATAGGATTGCTCAAAGAATAGGGCAGGTGGCGTATAGGCTGGAATTACCCCCTAAGATTTCATCAGTGCACCCGGTGTTTCATGTGTCCATGCAGAAGAAGGTAGTTGGAGATCCATCTGTCATCGTGACGGTTGAGAACATTGAAATTAACTAATAGTTATCATATGAAGAGGTTTCGGTTTCTATTCTTGATAGGCAAGTTTATAGGTTGAGAAACAAAGAGGTCGCTTCAGTCAAAGTATCATGGCGGAATCAACAAGTCGAAGAAGCCACGTGGGAAGCGGAAAATGAAATAAAAGAGAAATATCCCCACTTGTTTGAACAAGTCCGGTAGTAGTTTTGAAAGTCGTCATATCTAAGAAATTACATTGGTGTCAAATTTTGTGCAAGAACACTCCACTCCCCTAATTACCCTACTATTGTGACTTCTCAAACTTGGTGCCATAAAATTTATGTGTTGTTGTGATTAGTTGGATCATGTGCAACTCATTGTAATAGCTGAATTATGTGCAACTCATTGTAATAGTTGAATTATGTGCAAATTTTTGGAGTTAACTAAACAATGTGTGGCTTGTGGAAGTAATTGAGTTATATGCAACTTGTTGAAATGACCGGATTATGTGCAAGTTGATAGAGTAACTGAAAATGTGTGGAATTGGTTAAAATGTGTCTCGAGGGCTCTCTGACAGGTAGATAGGCCTAATTACAAAGGAAACTATGGCAAAATTTTCAGGAAATACTGGAGTTAGTAAAAATTTGGGGGTTGACATGTTTTGTGTTCTCTTAACTAAGTGATTCCCCGATCCTCATTCGAGGATGAATGATTTTAAGTGTGGGAGGATGTAAAGACCCATAAAATATCTTAACTAAAAACAATGCCCGAATAGGTCCCCATGTTGTTATAACTGTTGAAATTCTTAAAATGGCCCTTTTGGAGTAAAAAGTACCCCAGGACTTAAAAGATATAATTTTCCAGATTTGCGCAGGTCTGCGGTCAACTAGGCGATCGCAGATCAGGTATGCGGACCGCATAGTGGTCGCATACTTGGACAGTTTGCTGTCCATTTTTAGGATATTTATGCGGCCTAGAATGAGATCGCATTTCACGAATGTAGGCCGCATAGTTGTCAAATTATTGCACCTTGATTTTCTCGGAGGGAGTTATGCAACACACTATGTGATCGCATAACAGGTATGCGGACCGCATAGTGGTCGCATACGTGGGCAGTCTGCTTCTGTTTTTGGCCCAGTTGAAGGCCACTTATGCGACAGGAATGCAGACCGCATAGCATGATTGCGATCGCATTCCTGACCGCATTACCTGCTTCGGGCCTTCTAAATTCTAATGTTAAAACCCGACCCCCAGTTTAATAAAACACCCATCCCCTTCATTTTTAGCGACTATCTAGTTAAAATAGAGGGAAGTGAGAGTGATTTCTAGTGAGAGAAGTCCCCATCTTCCCCAAATTGGTCCTCCATCTCTACTTAAGCCTGGAATTAATAGAGTAGTCGTCATCTCCTTCACTATAAGAGGTAAGTCTTCACCCTATTTCCCCAAATGCTCAGATTTTAGTTAGAATAGAACACACGTAAGTTGGTTCTTGAAGAGGAAAGTTAAGTCCTTCCATGCATGTGAATAATCTACTATAATCTAGAAAAGGGAAGTAGGCTAGGGCAACCTTTCACTAAAAAGGGGCTAGTTAATCTAAAAGACCACATAGTATTTGATATAATGCCTAAATGAGTTCAAGGTTCCTCACTCTAAGTTTGGATGTGTCACATTGTAAATTAGATTGAAGGCGTTAGAAGGTGCAGTGATTTGGGATAGAAATTAAAGGGAAATTCCAACTCGAGGTATGTATGGCTAACTTTAATCTTTGTAGAGTCACCTTGTTGGTGTCCGTGCATTCGGTATGAGTCCCTTGCTTATGCATATGTGAAATGATAGTTCTAAAGTGTTGAGGTGTAAGATTTTGTTCTCTGATTGTCTTAGCTTATATTCATGCCACCGTGCTATGTGATATTGTGAAAGGTGATTCTTTGTGCTTACTCTATTATGTGCAAAACTCGTTAAATAATTGAACATATTGGGATGAAAGGATGTGCTACTGAATGAAAGAAATGATAACGAACCAATTTTTTTTAATTTATCTAAGTGCTAAAGGGTGTAGTAAATGATGGGAAGGAATTGTAGATTTATTTAATTGAGATAAGTGACTGTGGCAATACCGTATGTGATTCACTATTTGGTAAGGATTATTGTGCCCTTGATTCCTTTCGGTTATTCGTTGTTATAAATTTATACTCTTGATAATGAAAATCCTTGTGTTTGAATCCTTGGTTGTTGTTGCTATCAAATGTGACTATACGGTTGGACCGTGTTGCATGCCGCAACAGAAGAAATAAGGTTGAGAAGAAATAAGGGTGAAATGTACTTGTACAGTGGGATCGGGTTGCACACCGCAACAGAATAAATAAGGTTTGTATGAAATAAAGGTGAAATGTGATTTTACGCTGGGATCGGGTTGCGCGTCGTAATAGAAGAAATAAGGGTGAAATGTGATTGTACGGTGGGATCGGGTTGCACGCCGCAACAGGGGAACAATTGAATAAGAAACTATGGAAACCTCATTTGTGATTCGCTGTATCTCTGTACAATATTTGTTTGGGTTTCCTTAACTGCCTCTTATATGCATATTGTTTGATTTTACTTAGAGTAATGTTCATACATACTAGTACTATTCCATGGTACTAATGTCCCTTTTCCCGGGGGTGCTACATATTTTATATGGATGTAGGTGGTTCTATAGCAAGTAGCTCCGACCGCCGATAGTGGTGCCTCCTCTTCATCCCTTCAGCGGTTCTGGTGAGCCCCATTCCCTCTTGGGGCCGTGTGTAGACTGTACCATTCTCTTTTGCATATGTTATGTCTTCGAAGGTATAGCCGGGGCCTTTTTTCCAACAAGTCTATGTAAACTCCTAGTACTCATAGAGGCTCCGTATACATTATGTGGGTTGTATATATGTATTTTGGGTAGTTGTCGTACTCGTTCGAAATCATGATCCCGTATCGGGAGTGTTGTATTTAGAATGTATGTTTTGGGAAGATTAAATGTTGAAAATGTTAAAAGAAGAGAGGGATTTATGTTAACACATGCTTTTATTCTATTTTGTTGTTCCACCTACAAAATGTACATTATGAACACGGGGAAATGTGTTGGATAGGAAAGGCAATCCAGGTCCACATTACCAGGCTCATCCGATTAGGCGCCGATCTCGTCCCCACGGTTTTGGGGCATGAAAATTGGGCGCCGATTTCGCTCTCCAATGTCGGGGCGTGACATGCCAAGAAGAGTGTTGCCTTACATACCTTGTTGCGGAACTGGCTATGCTTCTATGATGGTTACTCTACCTCCAACAAATCTCCAAAATCAATTCAGCAAGATAATAGATGTTACAGTGATGATTCCAAGCTCCTTCACACTTGATCCTACTAGATTCACTTTCGGCTACCTTAGACTGTTTAGGGAATTCTAAAGGGGGTTTGAGAGCATTTTTGGGTGAACTAGTTTTCACGCCCCGAACTTGGGGGTTAGACGGACACCCGGTGCCTCACCTATCCTTGTGTACCAACTTGCGACTAAGGGATTCTGAGCATATAATGTCATACTTTGTCCATGGCCCACATTGCAAGACAACTGTGAATACTAGCTAAATATCAATATAAAGCTGGGCCGACTAGGCCATCATAACTACTACAGGTGACAACTAACAATATGTACATAAAAAAACTACAAGCTCAACATACTGCATAAACTTACAGGATATGTCTACAAGCATCTACTGATAAATATACTGTGATTGGAATACGGGCCCGACCTGCTCATAACATATATACATATATACATATATACAAAGATGTACATAAAGCTCTAGCCTGGCAACTCCGAAGGGTATGGAGCTTACCGATCAAGCTGAACTCGGGCAACACCTAATGAGGAGTTCTACTCGTTTGTGTGTCTGAACCTGTACGCATGAAATGCAACGCACCATAAAAGGGACATCAGCACGAAATAATTATCACGACCCCAAATCCTAAACCGGTCGTGATGGCGCCTATCGTGGAACTAGGCTAGCCAATATTCATATATTTACAGTTTCTTTCCAAAATCCCAACTCATTTTCAACATTCATAGACGCGAGTAAATTACTGGATCTATTAAGTAGAACAAACATTTAAAAAATATAAAACCATCCCCAAGATCCGGAGTCAACATGTCATGAGCACCTAATGAATATACCAAAAAGTGTACTATTATAATACAAAACATTGGGACGAATAACTAGGTACAACATAAGAATGGCAAACAAAGATGTTGTGGACGCTGAACAACTACCTCTATGTCCCGAACTCTGGCTCCGCACGGAATAGATGGCTAACGCTCGGTATCACCACCCGTATCTGCACACACGGGTGCAGGGAGTAATGCGAGTACACCAACTTAGTAGTAATGGAAATAAATCAAGTCTAAGCAGTAAGAAACATGAAAATCAAATCATCAGCTCCCAACATGCACAACCTTTCGTTCCAACAATATATACATACACATATATATACATACATACATATATATATACATACACACACACACACACACACACACACACATATATATATATATATATATATATATCCGAAATCAACATACCTTAAAATCCAACTTCAGTAAAATCCTTTGAAAAATGTGTTTTCCAATAATTTCAGAAATAAAAATACCTGAAGAATTTAGTGTAAAATGAAATAAGTCGTAAATAGCCCCTCGGGCAAAAACATGAATCATAAATCTCCCATCGGGCAGAACACCACTCAGCATACCTCACATCCACTAAGTATCATCCCCTCGGGCAACCTCACTATCACTCATGCCTCCCTCTTAGTCGTCACTCGGCACTTGGTACTCGCACTCAGTAGGTACATGCGCTCACTGGGGGTGTGTACAGACTCCTGAGAGGTTCGTTCAGCCCAAGCGCTAATATGAAGCCACCTCGTGGAATATCATATCCTCACAATCAGGCCCTTGGCCTTAATCAGTCAGAAACTCTCAAAAGGCCCTCGGCGTATCAGTAAAACGGGGTACTCGACCCAAAAATTTCATTTTATATCTCAAAATAGTGTAAGTAAAGTTGTGTTTCGAAATCAGTTAAACATAACATGACTGAGTTCAAATCATAAGTCAACATAGTGAGGAAAATAGCAGTAAAAGCCCTCAAGGGGTCTGAACAAGTCGGCACGAGGCCCCAAACATGGCTTATATCCCAAATATAGCAATAGTTTTTAGAACAAAATTTAACATATGATTTAGAGTAAGAATACCCAACTCAGAGTAAGAACCAAGTCCAATCCAAAAATCAGTGCACGCCACATACTCCTCATCCGACATATGCACCATTCAAAAAGTAGTGAGAAATACGAAGTCCGGGTTTCATACCCTCAGGATAAGATTTATAGCCATTACTTACCTCTACCGGGCCACAATACTAATCGCTATGCTCTTGCCACTCAAATCGGCTCCCGATTGCACCGAATCTAACCAAAATCGGGTTAACATCATAAATATACGCTAAAGGAACAAAACCCAATCAAAAACTATCAATTTAGACACAATTCTCGAAATTTGGCCAAACCCAAGCTCCAGGCCCACATCTTGGAATTCAATAAAATTTACATCACTAGAATCCTCATCCTCCCACGATTCTATACATACCAATAACACCAACATCGGACAACAATTGCCCACTCAAATCATCAAAAGAAATTTACAATTCTCATGCACCAAATCTCCCCAATTTTGGGTTTAAATTCAACAAAATGCCGGTTTAATTACTTAGAAAACGACATAGAATTGAGTGCTAATATTTCATTCAATGTGATCACGGGACCATCCACGCGATCGGCGAAGAACAAACTTACTGCCGCCAAATTTTACCCATTGATATTGCACCATTCCCTACGTGATCGCGAAGCTTCGACTCCCTGACCTATGCGATCGCGTACCCATTCACGCGGTCGCTAAGAACAATTGCAACAACGTCACGCGCCACCTTTTTCGTCTACGCGATCGCACAATAAACCATGCGGCCACACTGCTCTGGTTGCCCAACCTATCGCAAGACTCGTCACGCGATCGCATAAAACAAATCTGCCTGCCTCAAACTTTACTCTACGCGACCGTGGATGAACTCACGCGATCGCAATGAAGAAACCATTGTTGCTAAAACACTAGAGAAACAACAGACTCCTTAAGACCAAAAATGCCCGTTTGAGCATCCGAAATAAACCCGAGACCCCCGGGACCTCAACAAATCCTACCAACACACCCCATAACATCATTCAAACTTAGTCGAGCCTTCGAAATACCAAAAGCAATGCAAAACACCAAAATTACATCAAATTCAAGCCTATGAACTTTGAAATTTCTAAATTGCGCCAATGATTCCGAAACCAACCAAAACACATCCAATTGTTCTGAAAATTTGCACACATATCCAAAATGACATTACGAACCTGCTCCAATTTCCGGAATTCCCTTCCGACCCTGATAGCCTATTTTTCACTTCAGACCAGAAATCACCAAAAACTAACTTTCTCCAATTCAAGCCTAATTCTACACCGGGCATCAAAACCTCATTCCGAACACACTCCTAAGTCCCAAATCACATAACGAAGCTATTCGAGCCATAAAATCCCCATTCCGAGGTGGTTTACCTATAAGTCAACTCCTAGTTGACTTTTCAACTATTAAACTAATTTAAGAGACTAAGTGTCTTAGTTCTCACCACGACCACTCCGAACCCGAACAAACCGATCCAACACAACATAATAGGCTAAGAAACATACAATAAAGAAGAAATGGGGGAAACAGGGCTAATCTCACCGAACGACCGGCCGGGTTGTTACATCCTCCCCCTCTTAAACAAATGTTCGTCCTCGAACGGGTCTAGAAACATACCTGGAGTCTCGAATAAGTGAGGATATTTGCTCTGCATCTCCCGCTCGGTCTCCCAGGTGTCATCCTCCACCAGTTGTCCTCTCGACTGAACCTTCACTGAAGCTATATCCTTAGGCCTCAGCTTTCTGACCAGACGACCCAAAATAGCCACGCCAAATCTTCAAGGCGTGGACAATGGCTGGTAACTGAAGATCGTGCACTGCATAATTCTTCTCATGCACTTTAAACTTTCTGGACGCATAGGCAATCACCCTGCCATCCTGCACCAAAATCGGTCCAAGGACAAATCTCGAGGCATCACAGTAAACTGTATAAGAACCTGAACCCGTAGGCAAAATCAGTATCAGAGGTGTAGTCAAAGCTGACTTGAGCTTCTGAAAGCTCTCCTCACACTCCTCAGTCCACCTGAACTGAGCACCCTTCTGGGTCAATGTTGTCATAGGTGCTGCAATGGATGAAAATCCCTCTACGAAACGGCGATAGTACCCTGCCAAACCAAGTAAACTGTGAATCTCGGTAGCTGATGATGGTCTAGGCTAGCTCTGCACCGCCTCTATCTTATTCGGATTACCCTGAATACCCTCACTGGACACCACGTGCCCCAAGAACGCCACTAAATCAAGCCAGAACTCAAAGGCTGCTCATTATCCTCCCAAGATCGGGAATACACGAAGATATCGTCAATAAACACGATGACGAAAGAAGCAAGATAAGGCCAGAATACAGTGTGCTTCAAGTGCATAAAGGCTATTGGGGCGTTGATCAGCCCGAATGACATAACCTTAAGAGAAACATCAGACTCCTTAAGACCAAAAATGCCCGTTTGAGCATCTGCAACACACCTGAGGCCTCTGGGACCTCAACCAATCCTACCAACACACCCCATAACATCATTCAAACTTAGTCGAGCCTTCAAAACACCAAAAACAACTAAAAAGCACATTCCGAGGTGGTTTACCATTAAGTCAACTCCTAGTTGACTTTTTCAACTATTAAACTAATTTAAGAGACTAAGTGTCTCAGTTCTCACCACGACCACTCCGAACCCGAACCAGCCGATCCAACACAACATAAATAGGCTAAGAAACATACGATAAAGCAGAAATGGGTGAAACGTAGCTAATCACACCAAACGACCGGTCGGGTTGTTACATCCTCCTCCTCTCAATCAAACGTTCGTCCTCGAACGGGTGAAGAAACATACCTGCAGTCTCGAATAAGTGAGGATATCTACTCTGCATCTGCCGCTCGGTCTCCCAGGTGGCATCCTCCACTAGTTTTCATCTCCATTGAACCTTGATTGAAGCTATATCCTTAGACCTCAGCTTTCAGACCCGACGACCCAAAATTGCCACGCCAAATCTTCAAGGCTTGGACAATGGCTGCTAGCTGAAGATCGTGCACTGCATAATTCTTCTCATGCACTTTAAATTGTCTAGACGCATAGACAATCACCCTACCATCCTGCATCAAAACTGGTCCAAGGACAAATCTCGAGGCGTCACAGTAAACTGTATAAGAACTTGAACCCGTAGGTAAAATCAATATCGGAGGTGTAGTCAAGCTGACTTGAGCTTCTGAAAGCTCTCCTCACAATCCTCAGTCAACCTTAACTGAGCACCCTTCTAGGTCAGTCTGGTCATAGCTGCTGCAATGGATGAAAATCCCTCTACGAAACGGTGATAGTACCCTGCCAAACAAAGGAAACTGTGAATCTCGGTAGCTGATGATGGTCTAGGCTAGCTCTGCACCGCCGCTATCTTCTTCGAATCAATATGAATACCCTCACTGGACACCACGTGCCCCAAGAACGCCACTGAATCAATCTAGAACTCACACTTCGAAAATTTCGCATACAATATCTTCTCCCTCAAGGTTTGAAGCACAACTCTCAAACGCTGCTCATGATCCTCCCGAGATCGGGAATACACGGAGATATCGTCAATAAACACGATGACGAAAGAATCCAGAAAAGGCCGAAATACAGTGTGCATCAAGTGCATAAAGGCTGTTGGGGCGTTGATTAGCCCGAATAACATAACCTTAAGAGAAACATCAGACTCCTTAAGACCAAAAATGCCCGTTTGAGCATCCGAAACACACCTGAGGCCCCTGGGACCTCAACCAATCCTACCAACACACCCCATAACATCATTCAAACTTATTCAAGCATTCAAAACACCAAAAACAACTCAAAAGCACCAAAATTATATCAAATTCAAGCCTATGAACTTTGAAATTTCTAAATTTCGCCAATGATGCTGAAACCAACAAAAACACATCCAATTGTCTTGAAAATTTGCACACATATCCAAAATGACATTACGAACCTGCTCCAACTTTTGGAATTCCATTCCGATCCCGGTAGCCTATTTTTCCCATCCGACTAGAAATCGCAAAAAACTAACTTTCTCCAATTCAAGCCTAATTCTACACCGGACATCAAAACTTCATTCTGAACACACTTATAAGTCCCAAATCCCCTAACGAAGCTATTCGAGAAATAAAAACCACCTTTCGAGGTGGTTTACCACAAGTCAACTCCTAGTTGACTTTTTTCAATTATTAAGCTAATTTAAGAGACTAAGTGTCTCATTTCTCACCACGACCTATCCGAACCCGAACCAAGCAATCCAACACAACATAAATAGGCTAAGCAACATACAATAAAGTAGAAACGGGTGAAATGTAGCTAATCTCACCTAACGGCCGGTCGGGTTGTTACATCCTCCCCCTCTCAAATAAACGTTTGTCCTCGAACGAGTGTACTAACATACCTGGAGTCTCAAATAAGTGAGGATATCTCCTCTGCATCTCCCGCTCAATCTCCCAGGTGGCATCCTCCACCAGTTGTTCTCTCCACTGAACCTTCACTGAAGCTATATCCTTAGACCTCAGCTTTCTGACCTAACGACCCAAAATAGCCACTGGCTCTACCTCATATGACATATCACCCTCGAGGTGAACGTACTGATGTCCCAAAACATGAGGCGGGTCACCAACATACTTTCGGAGCATCGAAACCTGGAACACCGGATGAATACTTGATAGGCTGGGAGGCAAGGCAAGTCTATAAGCCACCTCCCCAATCCTCTGAAGCACCTCAAATGGCCCAATGAACCGGGGACTCAACTTTCCCCTCTTCCAAACCTCATAACACCCTTCATCGGTGACACCTTCAGCAGCACCTTCTCCGTAACCATGAAAGACACATCTCAAACCTTCCGGTCGGCATAACTCTTCTGCCTAGACTGCCGCGCCAAGCCGCTCCTGAATCAACTTCACCTTGCCCAACGCATCCTGAACCAAGTCTGTGCCCAATAGCCTAGCCTCGCCGGCTCAAACCAATCAACCGGAGATCTGCACCTCTTACCATATAAAGACTCCTACGGAGCCATCTAGATACTCGACTGGTAACTATTATTACATGCAAACGCCGCGAGTGGCAGAAACTTGTCCTATGAACCCCCAAAATCTAAATAATATGCTCTGAATGCCCGTTGGTCCGAGGATGAAACGCCGTGCTCAACTCAACCTGAGTACCTTATTCCCTCTACACGGCCCTCAAAAACTGAGGTGTAAATTGAGTACCTCTGTCAGAAATGATAGAACCTGGAACCCCATGCAATCGTAAAATCTCCATGATGTAAATCTCATCTAATCGGTCCGAGGAATAAGTAGTACCGGCAGGAATAAAGGGTGCGGTCTTGGTCAACCGATCCACAATAACACATATAGCATCACACCTCTTCAAAGGTCGTGGGATCCCAACTACAAAGTCCACGGTGATTCGCTCCCACTTCCACTCCGGAATATCTAATCTCTAAAGCAATCCACCTGGTCTGTGGTGCTCATACTTGACCTACTGACAGTTGAGACACCGATTCATGAACTCAACAATATCCGCCTCCACGAATAATGTTGTCTCAGATCATGATACATCTCTGCGGCACCCGGATTGATAGAATCCGCGAACTATGGGGCTCAGCTAGAATCAAATCTCGAAGTCCATCCACATTGGGCACGCAAATCCGGCCCTGCATCCTCATGACACCATCATCACCAATAACCACATCCTTGGCATCACGGCGGCTGACCCTGTCCCGAAGAACGAGCAAGTGTGGATCATCATACTAGCGTGCTCTAATCTGATCATAAAGATATGACCTGGAGGCTACATAAGCCAATACCTGCGGGGGCTCTGAGAGATCAAATCTCACCAACTGACCCGCTAAATCCTGAACATCAAGTGCTAATTGTCGCTCTGCTACTGGAAGGTATGCTAGACTCCCCAAACTCTCTGCTCTGTGACTTAGGGCATCAGCCACTACATTGGCCTTCCCCGGATGCTATAAAATAGTGAGGTAATAATACTTGAGAAGCTCCAACCACCCCCTCTGACGGAAATTCAGATCCTCCTGCTTAAGGAAATGCTGCAAACTAGGGTGATAAGTGAAAATCTCACAATTCACTCCATACAAATAATGACACCAAATCTTCAAGGCGTGGACAATGGATGTTAGCTCAAGATCGTGCACTGAATAATTTGTCTCGTGCAATTTAAACTGTCAGGACGTGTAGGCAATCACCCTACCATCCTGCATCAAAACCGGTCCAAGGACAAATCTCGAGGCGTCACAGTAAACTGTATAAGAACCTGAACACGTAGGCAAAATCAATATCGGAGGTGTAGTCAAAGCTGACTTGAGCTTCTTAAATCTCTCCTCACACTCCTCAGTCCACCTGAACTGATCACTCTTATAGGTCAGTCTGGTCATAGGTGCTGCAATGGATGAAAATCTCTATACGAAACGACGATAGTACCCTGCCAAACCAAGGAAATTGCGAATCTCGATAGCTGATGACAGTCTAGGCTAGCTCTGCACCCCCTCTATCTTCTTCGGATCAACATGAATACCCTCACTAGACCCCACGTGCCCCAATAACGCCACTGAATCAAGCCAGAACTCACACTTCGAAATTTTTGCATACAATTTCTTCTCCCTCAAGGTCTGAAGCACAACTCTCAAATACTGCTCATGATCCTGCCGAGATCGGGAATACACGAAGATATCGTTAATAAACACGATGATGAAAGAATCCAGATAAGGTCGGAATACACTGTGCATCAAGTGCATGAAGGTTGTTGGGGCATTGCTGCCCGAATGAGATAACCAGAAACTCATAATGACCATATCTAGTCTTGAAAGCAGTCTTCGAAATATCTGGCCCTCGAATCTTCAACTGATGATAGATGGAATGCATGTCAATCTTACAAAATACCCTGGAACCCTGTAATTGATCACCGTAACCCTGTTTTGCTGCCGATAGTCAATACACATACTCATAGAACCATCCTTCTTTTTTACAAACAACACTGGTGCACCCCAAGGTGACACACTAGGCCGAATGAACCCCTTATGTGGGTGTTTTTGAAAATGCTCTTTTAATTCCTTTAGCTCTGCTGGTGCCATACGATAAGGTGGAATAGAAATAGGCTGAGTGCCTGGCACCAGGTCAATACCAAAGTCAATGTCCCTGTCAGGATTACTGGCAGGTCTGCAGGAAACACGTCCAGAAATTCACGGGCCATAGGAACCAAATCAATAGCGGGAGTCTCACCATTGACATCCCTCACAAAAGACAGATAAGATAAACACCCCTTCTCAACCATGCGCTGGGCCTTCAAGTAGGAAATCATTCTGCTAGGCACATACTCCGAAAAACCTCTCCACTCAACCCTCAGACATCCTGGCATAGCTAAGGTCACGGTCTTAGCGTGACAATCAAGAACATCATGACACGGAGATAACCAATCTATTCCAAATATCACATCAAAATCGACCATGTTGAGTAAAAGTAGGTCCATTCGGGTCTCCATAGCCCCAATATATATCACACACGACCGATACACACGGTCCACAATAATTGTATCGCCTACCGGAGTCGACACATGAACAGACGTTACTAAAGACTCACATGGGCATATCCAGAAAATGGGCAAAATATGATGAAACCTATCAATATGTAGAATCAGCCAAAGCATCTCGGTGATAGATAGAGACAATACATGAGATCACTTCATCGGAGGCCATAGCATCTGGCCCGGCTCAAAACGCATACATACGGGCCTGACCTCCACCTGTTTGACCTCCCACTCTAGGGCGGCCTCTAGCTGAGTGACTACCACCCATGGCTGCCTGGGCCGGTGTTGAAGTAACTGGAGCTGAAGTCAAGGACTGGCCCCTCTGCTGAGAAGAACCACCAGAACGACGTGGCCTGGCAGAGAACAACGGGGACCATGCCCGATGATGCACTACTATAGGATGGGCGGACTGATTGAGGAGGCCTGAATGAACAACCTCTACCATGCTGAAACTACCCCTAGAAGGAGCACCATTAGGACCACCAGATCCATGAGGCCTCAGGCCTCCCTCTCCTTCCGCTCCTGGCGGCGAACCGACTCAATATCTCGAGAAATAAGAATAACCTGCTCGAATGTAGCATCTGATACTCTCTCCCGAGTCATGAGTTGACGGAGCTGATAAGTGAGGAAATCCACGAACCACCTAATCCTTTCCCTATCAGTAGAGACCAACTCGATGGAATGACGAGCCAACTCCAAAAACCGCATCTCATACTGCGTCACTGATAGCTCCCCCTGACGCAACTACTCAAAATGCCTGTGTTGCTCTTCCTTGTGAAACTGGGGTACATACTTCTCCAAAAAGATAGTGGAGAAATGCTGCCAGGTGAGGGGTGCTGAACCAACAGGCCTACACCTCGCAAAAGAATCCCACCAAGTGAAAGCAGCACCAGAAAACTGAAAAGTAGCAAACGAGACCCCATTGGTCTCTAGAATCCCCGCAATACGTAGCATCCTCTGACACTTATCCAGAAACCCCTGGGCATCCTCACCCTTAGCACCAATGAATGTCGGAGGCTGAAGTATACTAAACCTCTCCTGTCTATGTTGCTCGTCCTCTAGCATAGCCGAAACCACGAATTCCCGAACTAGAGCAACTGACTGGGCTGGTACCGCCCCCGGTGTCTGATATCCCTGAGTAACCTGCTCAGGTGTCCGGGCAACTGGAGTCTGACTGCCTCCCCCGGCCTAAGAAGTAGCAGCAATTTCCTGAGCAAGGGTGGTACACACAATAAAGATCTGAGCCAAGGTCTCATGAAGACCCGTAATAACAATTGGCACTGCAGGTGCCTGAGCCTGTCCTGCTATAGTATCTGCGGCAGGAATCAGATCCTGAACAGTAGGGGGATCAACTAGTACTGTCGTGGTTGTTGCACTCGGCACTCAGTAGGTACCTGTGTTCATTGGGGGTGTGTACAGACTTCGGAGGGGCTCCTTCAGCCCATACGCTAATATCAAGCCACCCCGCGGCATATCATATACTCACAATCACGCCCACGGCCTCACTCAGTCAGAAACTCTCAAAAGCCTCACGGGCGTATCGATAAAACGGGGCACTCGACCCAAAACATCATTTTTTATCTCAAAATAGTGTAAGTAAGGTGATTTCACAATCAGTTAAACATAACATGATTGAGTGTAAATCATAAGTCAACACAGTGAGGAATATAGTAGTAAAAGCCCCCAAGAGGTCTAACCAACTCGACATGAGGCCCCCAACATGGCTTATAGCCCAAATATAACAATAGTTTTGGGAACAAAATTTAACATATGATTTAGAGTAAAAATACGCAAGTAAATAGTTACTGCGGAGAAGGCCAAGTCCAATCCAAAAATCAGTGCATGCTACATAATCGTCATCCAACATGTGCGCCATTCTAAAAATAGTGAGAAATCACAAATTCAAGGGTTTCATACCCTCATGACAAGATTTATAGCCATTACTTACCTCTACCGGCCACAATACTAATCCGCGATGCTCTTGCACCTCAAATCGGCCCCCGACTGATCCGAATCTAACCAAAATCGGGTTAACATCATCAATATACGCTAAAGGAACGAAAACCAATCAAAAACTATCAATTTAGACACAATTCTTGAAATTTGGCAAAACCCGAGCCCCGAGCCCACGTCTCAGAATTTGATAAATTTTACATCACTACAATCCTCATAATCCCACGAATCTATAAATACCAAGAACACCAAAATTGGACCACAATTGGCCACTCAATTCATCGAAACAAATTTCCCATTCTCATGCACCTAATCTCCCCAATTTCCCCAATTTTGGGTTTAAATTCAACAAATTTCCCTTTTAATTACTTAAAAAACGACATAGAATCGAGTTATGAAGTCGAAAAACTTACCTCCAAGTGATTCCTTTTGATTTCCTCTTCAAACCCTCTCAAAGAGCTCCAAACCCGTTCAATAATGGAGGAAAAATGGACTCAATTCGCAATGATTTGGGTTCCATAATACCACTTAATTTCACCATTTCAGCTCATTCCTAAAGGGTTTCGGGACTTGGGGTGCATAACACCATACAACATATTTCAAGAACTTCGTAAACCAATAAAAAAAATTCATCATGAAATCAAGGTTACACTTTTCACCTGCTCAAATTCGAGTGAATAAAGGATAGGGCTAGAATCATACCTCACGGATTGATGTGTGTTACCCAGATGATGTGCATCACGAATTTTAACCTGTGCAGATCTTTTGTGTGTGGTGGGTGGTAATGGGGTGTTAAAGGTGTTGTGTGTTGAGAAACTGAAGATGAGTGTGTCAAGCTATGTGGTTTGATGTGGGTAAGAGATAAAAATCAGTGTTTTTGCTTTTCTAAGTAGTAATCCATAGGCTTTTCTTCACTTTTATGGCTTCCTCCTCTTCAAGTTGTGTTTTTGGGTCTATTTATATATTTGAGATAAACCCTTAATGTGTAGGAGACTTCTATTCCAACCGGAAAACACTTAAAACTCTTCAAAACTCGGATTTGACCGGATCAGGGGCCAGCCGTTACAGGCCAAACGCCTGGATACCGCTTGGCCAGGACTGGCGTTTGGGCCCTGACGCCTGGAAAACGCCAGGCTAGGGCTGGCGTTTGAGCTATGGCGCCTGGATAACGCCACGATTTGCCTGGCCTTAATGCTCAAACGCTCGGCTATAGCCCAGTGCACTCCTGTTCGCCTCTTGAGCGTACTTTCGACGTATTTGCATCCATTTAGCTCGGCTTCCATATCCAATTCACCTACACATGAAATAGACTCCATTATACACATAAAAAGTGTGTTTTTATCATTAACGCACATAAAATGTAAGGCGTATAACGTGTTAAACCATTAATTCTAGCCACGCATCAATACCTCACACTTAAACATTTGCTCGTCCTCGAGCAATAAAACTACAATCATGTACACAACTTATTAAGCAAATCCCGTAACACGTTATACCAAGAATTTTTAAAATATTTTAAGCACAAAGGTGTGACATCCTCGCCTCAATAATTGACTCACAGATACCATGGTTTATTCACAATTCAGTAACTACTCTAACATAGAGGTCAACAACATTACCTTTCCTTCACGAATCATGTGGCCTCACCAAATCAAAGATCTCGTTCCACACACAGTAAAATTTAAGAACACTTAGGAACTCAAGATAGAAATACTTCACTCACTCTCAGAAATAACATTCATATGCCACAAAAGATGCACCATAGGCTTGCCCGTAGTGTGCTACTATATTAATCGAGCTCATTCAATCTAAGATCAAGTAGGACTTTATTTGGTTGTAATGTAGGCTGCGCGACGGGTAGGATACATTTGGATATAAGAGTGACTACACCTCCCTAAGCACATTAATACATACACTTTCGCATTCAACCTCAAACTTATATTAAACCAACTCCACCTTCACATCAATGTTATTACCCCATACTTATTTAAGCACAATTACATTAAGAGTCACCACATATATATTTTTCTTTCATAACAATACAACTATTTATTTTCTATTTTTTTTTTCTTTTCACTCTTTTTTTTTTCAAGTGACTCTTACTTTTCAAAATAGTGCACCTTTCTCCTTATTTGAATTATTCCCCTCAAAATCCAACATACAACCCCACACTTTAATTTTTTCATATTTCATCACATTTCCAGTGCTTACGAGAGGTGACAAGGTTCAAATAGATGATCGATTCAAACAAAGGGGTATGGCTTGTAATGTGGTTGCCAAAGATGATACATACAATTAGGTGGGTAAAATATATATAGTTGGCTCAACAAATAAATGCCTATATCACTTCCAAGACTGAACAAAACTTCTATTTCGCTTTGCACACACACGAGGCAAGTTCTAGACATCAAATGCAATGCATAGAATAACATACAAATCTCACACACACTTGACACATAACTCACTCAGGATTGGACTATCACGACACTCTAGTCAAAGCAGTTAAGCAATCTTAAGAATTCCTGATTTAAGGTATTTATCCTGGAGTCAAAAAAACTGAGCCTAAGCGTCACAACAAAAGTACTGACTATTCTCAAGGCATTAGCACGTTTCGAGATATTGCTACTATTAAACCCTTCACCATGTGATTCCTACTCTTAAAAATTAAAAACTACCTACACCCGGTTCAATTAAAAACCCTTGGAAAAGAACCGTGGTCCAAAGAAAAACAAAGGGGGGATTACTACACTACCTAAAACAAAAAATCTTTTTGGTATTTTCGTTAGACTTACTTCCCTCAAGAGAACTGTCTAAGAGATCCATCGTCGGGAAAAGTCTTTTTTTTTCTTTTTTTTAACAATAATAAAAAACATAAAGGCTAAAAAGAAACAAACTACAAACATTTCACTGAACATAAAAGCTAAAAACAAATGGAATAAAACTTGCACTACCAAATTTAACAATTTCAACAACCAACACAATTCAGAACAAAACATATATATACAACACCCCACACTTAGTTCATGCACTGTCCTCAGTGCATCATGTATAGACAAAGCAAAAAGTAAAAGAAGGTGCAAGATACTTCTTGGTCGCTCAGCATCATCATCATCGGATGCTCTCCGTTCCTCTTCAAACTCATCTTCACCATTATCGTCCTCATCCGAGCGCATTAGCTCCGTATCAGAATCTTCAGGTGTTTTTATATCTTCATCATCTGGGAGCCTGTATCCCTCACCTGCTCTTATCATCTGCTGAGCATGAGCATTGAGTGGGTATCTCTGATCCAACTCATCCCTTTCATTAACTGACGCTGGACGACCTCCTATGCGCAACTGCAAATCCATCATCACATAAAGATGGACGACCTCTTATTTCAGTCTTAAGCCAGTGATGTTAGTTTCCGGGGTGAGTTGTTGATCAATAATGTGGTCAAAGTCGGGCTCAACCGCTACATTTCTATCTAGCAGGAACTGAGTCACGAAATTCGGGAAGGGATTCGATCAATTCTATTGTTGGAACGCACCAACCCTATTTGATAGTGAATCAGGTGGCCCACATTCACTTGTTGCCCTGTCATTAAGAAGTAGAGCACAAAAATCCTCTCTCGGCTGATTAAGGTGTCATGGGTGCACGGTAGTATCCGTGCATTAATCAGTTTCAGCCATACCTGTGATTTAGCCTTCATCTTCTTCTTGGGAAACCTTTTATGGCGATTAGTGGTTCTATCCCGAATCCAAGAAGCCTTGTAACAACCCCACAAAGTGTATGCATCACTTTTCTATAGTTAGGATGGCGGATAAATTGCTCTATAGGCTCCACCGGAACATTTGGTGCACCTAAGAAATCACATATGGCCTTGGCCGAAAAAGCCACCAAGTGCCCACGAATTGGCACCAATTCTTCCTTGTCCTTGGGGTCAAACCTACATAGAATTCCCGGACTAAATTGAGGTTGATGTTGCCATGGTTTTTGAACACATATCCCAGACCCAATTCATGGATGCTCCTCCAAATTGCTGGGAATTTAGTTCTAAGAGAACCCTCGTTGATAGCTCCTTCCGGGTGGACATTCTTGGGCTTGCAACGAGCATACAATTTCCTTGAGTGTGGTGGTATGCTATTGACACCATATTCCCTTTGACCAACGGGTCGCTACCTCATAGCAGCCACAACAACTACTGCTTCCTCACCAGTCCTGCTAGAACTAGCATCTCCTCCTTTTCTTTTCTTTTAAGGTGGTGGGGGTTTTTATTTGGTTTTCGGTGGGGCTGAAGATGTGGCCTTTCCCTTGCCTGTGGATCTTCTGAGTAACATTGTTTTACCTGCACAATTTATCAGTAATGAATTAGTGTAACAAATTATATACTATCAATTTTCGCACTTTGCGAAGTTTACTAAGACTTCACCGTGGCACGTTTATGACAATTGACACACATTTCTACCAATTAGATTCTTGTGAGCCACTTTTCGTTTAAAATATCATGGAATTCAAGATGTATGATGCTAGTGGTGTATTTTCCCAGAGACTCGGGCTCCAAATGGGACATGTATTGCCATTGAGGCATTACATCAAGCACTTGGCTGACACAATTGCCATGTGAGCTCTTATGGACTTGAGGGACTGCCTCATGTTTCTAAATCATTTTGGGGTTCCATAATACCACTTAATTTCACCATTTCAGCTCATTCCTAAAGGGTTTTGGGACTTGTGGTGCATAAAACCATACAACATATTTCAAGAACTTCATAAACCCATGACAAAAATTCATCATGAAATCAAGGTTACACTTTTCACCTGCTCAAATTTGAGTGAATAAAGGATAGCGCTAGAACCATACCTCACGGATTGATGTGTGTTAGCCAGATAAAGTGCACCACGAATTTTAACCTGTGCAGATCTTGTGTGTGTGGTAGGTGATAATGGGGTGTTAAAGGTGTTGTGTGTTGACGAAGTGAATATGAGTGTGTCAAGCTATGTGGTTTGATGTGGGTATGAGAGACAATCAGTGTTTGGGTGTGTGATTGGGAGTGAAACTTGCTTGATAGAGAGTTGGGAGATGAAAAAATAGGAAAAGGGAACTTACCTGGCGTTAGTCGTGCGTTTTAATCAGAAAGCTCGGGCACCCCGGCGTTAGCCAGGCGTTTTAGCCATAACGTCAGCCTCCTCCTGGCGTTAGCCAGGCGTTTCACACTTAACGCCATCCTTCCCCTAGCGTTAGCCAGGCGTTTGGCTCTTAATGCCAGCGTTCCCCTGGCTTTAGCCAGGCGTTTGGCTCTTAACGCTAGCCTTCCCCTGTCTTTAGCCAGGCGTTTGGAGCTTATGGCCGGCTTAACCCCGGCTTTGTTCTCATCTTCCGTAATGCTAAAACACTCTTCCATTCACCTGAATTCACCTGCAAGCTCGTTAGTACCTATAATTACACGAAATACTTCTAGCTACTCTAAGATTTACTACGCATTGGGTTGCGTCCCAACAAGCGCCTTATTTAAAATCTCGGTCCACAATATTTTTATCATGAAGTCTCTTCATTCGTTTCTTATACAACCTAGTGCTTTCAAATGTGTGGCTTCTGAATTGTTCTAATTCTTGTAACTCTGTGATTCGATTTTTTCCAGCAGTATCGAAATCCAGATTCAGCTGCTTCAATGCCCACCAGGCTCGATGTTCTAGTTCGACGGGCAGGTGACACGCCTTACCAAATACCAACTTTTATGGATACATACCGATTGGTGTTTTAAATGCAGTTTTGTAGGCCCAGAAAGAATCATCAAGTTTCTTCGCCCAATCAATTCTTCTAGCGTTAACTGTTTTGGTTAGTATATTCTTTATTTCCCGGTTTGATACCTCAACCTGCCCACTAGTTTGGGGGTGATATGGGGTGCTACCTTGTGACGTACGTCACATTTAGCAAGCAACTTTTCGAAAACACTGTTGCAGAAATATGTGCCTCCATCACTTATAATGGCCCTTGGTGTCCCAAATCGGGTGAATATATTCTTCTTTAAGAACCTCACAACCACTTTTGCATCATTGGTGGGGAATGCTGCCGCTTCTACCCATTTCGACATGTAATCTACAGCAACAAGTATATACTTATTGCCGTATGAGCTTCCAAAAAGACCCATGAAATCTATCCCCCGAACCTCGAACACTTCTACCTCTTGTGTTGGATTCATTGGCATTTCATGACGAGGAGATATGTTCCCCGTCCTTTGGCATTCATTGTTTCCTTTCACCTATTGATGGGCATCTCTGAACAGAGTGGGCCAATAAAACCCGGCCTCCAACACTTTAGCTACTGTTTGGACTCCTCCAAAATGTCCTACATAAGGAGCTGCGTGACAAGCCTGCAAAATAGCATATTGTTTTTCTCGGGGACGCACCTCCGGGTCATGTTATCTATGCAAATTTTAAACAAATAAGGTTTATCCCAATAGTAGTTACGACTATCACAATAAAATCTGTTCTTTTGTACAGAGGAGAGCTCAAAAAGGTCAATGCCGCATGCCAGGTAATTAGCAATGTCTGCATACCATGGCACCTCTCTCACATTTGTGGCCAGCAGCTGCTCATCTGGAAAGGTTTCCAGAATATCCTCAGCCTCAGGTGCATTTTCAGCACCTTTGAGGCGTGATAAATGATCAGCGACTTGGTTCTCCATTCCCTTCTGGTCACGAATTTCCAAGTCAAACTCTTGCAAAAGCAGCACCCAACGAATTAGGCATGGCTTAGATTTTCTTTTCTCAACCAAGTACCTAATGGCTGCGTGATCAGTGTACACAATCACTTTTGACCCGATCAGGTAAGACCTGAATTTGTCAAATGAAAATACTACAGCCAACATTTATTTTTCTATTACCGTGTAATTGAGCTGAGCTCCACTTAGTGTCCTACTTGCGTAGTAAATTGGGTGCATTACCTTATCATTTCGCTTGACAAACACGGCTCCTACAACATAGTCACTTGCGTCACACATGAGTTCGAATGTTGCTCCCAGTCGGGGGCAACTATAATCGGTGCAGTGACTGGCTGCTTCTTTAGCTTCTCAAACGCTACCCTGAAATCATCAGAAAACACAAATGTGTTATCTTTTTCTACTAACTTACAGAGAGGGTTGGCAATTTTGGAGAAATCCTTGATGAATCGGCGGTAGAATCCGGCATGTCCTAGGAAGCTACGAATAGCTTTGACTGACGTGAGTGGAGGGAGTTTTTCAATCACTTCTACCTTAGCTTTATCCACTTGAATATCTTTACTCGAGACCAAATATCCCAAGACGATTCCCTTTTGTACCACGAAGTGGCACTTCTCCCAATTCAAAACTAGGTTCGTTTCGATACACTTTTTTAGGACACGGTTAATATTTTCTAGGCATTCATCAAACGAATTTTCCACCACTGAGAAATCATCCATGAAGACCTCCATAATATCCTCCACCATGTCTGTGAAAATGGCCATCATGCACCTTTGGAATGTTACAGGTGCATTGCAGAGGCCAAATGGAATTCTTGTCAAAGAAAATATCCCATATGGGCATTTGAAAGAGGTCTTTTCCCTCTCCTCTGGGGCAATAGAAATCTGGTTGTACCCCGAGTACCCGTCAAGGAAGCAGAAGTGAGATTTCCCTGCTAACCGGTCGAGCATCTGATCTATGAAGGGGAGTGGGAAATGTTCTTTGCGGGTGGCGAGGTTCAGCTTTCTGTAATCCATACATGATCTCCAAACCGTAACAGTTCTAGTGGATATCAGCTCATTTTTATCATTTCTTACGACTGTCATACCATCCTTCTTTGGTACACACTGTACTGGGCTAACCCACCTACTGTCGGAGATAGGGAAAATGATTCCCGCATCTAACCACTTTATTACTTCTTTCTTTACCACTTCGTTCATATTTGGGTTGAAGAGTCTTTGGTGTTCCCTATAAAGTCTGTGTCCCTCTTCCAAGAGAATTTTATGCATACAATAAGCTGGGCTGATCCCCCTGATTTCTGCCATCGTCTAGCCAATGGCAATTTTGCATTCAGAAAGTACTTGTAACAATTGTTGTTCCTGCACATCTAGCAACCTAGATGATATAATAACCGGTAATGTAGAGTTAGGTCTAAGAAATGCATACCTGAGGTGCGCTGGTAAAGGCTTCAGCTCTAACTTGGGTGGTACATCAACGGATGGCTTGGCTGGTGGGCTCTCTCTGTTTTCCAAGTGTAATGGATCAATTTCAAGAGCCCTCGCCCATGTCCCTTTTCTTTCCAATGCTAATACCCATTCTGCTAGTTCCTCACCGTTCATATCATCTAAGTTTATCAAACATGCAGCCAAAGGATCCCCAAAAGTTAAGGCTGCATCATCTTCTTCCACTATCACATTCACGACATCAATAAGAGAGACGTTAGCGAACTCACTTGGTCGCCTAATAGACTTCTGCATGTTGAATGTGATTTCTTCATGATTGAGCCTCATCTTAAGCTCACCAGTCTCACAATGGATGAGAGCTCTACCTGTTGCCAAAAATCGCCTTCCCAAGATTATGCGAATTTCCTCATCTACTCGGCAGTCTAGGATCAAAAATTCAGCAGGGAATACAAATTTTCCCACTTGCACTAACACATCGTCAAAAATACCCGACGGTCTCTTTACCGTTCTATCAGTAAGTTGCACCAGCATGGAAGTAGACCTCGCTCTACCAATCCCCAGTCTTTTATATATGGCCAGTGGCATCAGATTAATGCTGGCTCCCAAGTCACATAGGGCTTTGGCGAAAGCAAAGTTGCCAATGGTACAAGGAATTGTAAAACTCCTTGGGTCAGCCAAATTTTCAGCAATAGGACGTGTCACCACTACACTACAATTCTGGGTGAGAGTGACAGTAGCCAGGTCTTGGAAGTCCAATTTTCTGGACATCAAGTTCTTCATCATTTTAGCATAGCCAGGCATTTCCTTCAATGCATCAATCAATGGGATATTCACCTGTATCTGCTTTAGCATGTCCAGAATTTCTTATACTGCTCACCCACCTGATATTTTGCTAGCCTTTGAGGGAATGGGGCTGGTGTTCCTTTCTTTTCTGTTATTTGTTCTTTTTCCTTTTCCACCACCACATCAACTGCTGGTTGTGGGATTTCCTCAATTTCTTTCTCAGCTTCACCTTGCTTATTAACTTCTCCTTCCGCTGGCTGCACTGTGCCCTTAATCAATGGGATTGGGTCATCAATTTCCTTAGATATCTGCACCAATGTGTTTGTCTGTCTACTTTCATGCCTCCTTTCTTGTTCTAGGTCCAGATCTCTTCCATTGCAGAGAGTCACTACCATTAACTATTTTGGGCCATGGTCCCTTGGATTCACCTGAGTATCAGCAGGTAAAGTTCTGTGAGTACGATTGTAAACTGCATTTGAAATCTGCCCCAGCTGCATTTCGATATTTTTAATAGCTGAGTCATGGGCATCTACTCTTTCGTTGATCTTTGCATTTGACCCAATAACCTGCTGCATCATAGCTTCTATCCTGGAGAACACATCTTCCTGCCTTCCCCCCTGTTGTTGCTGAGGAGTGTAGTATGATTGTTGTTCATTCTGATGGTTATAACCGTGCGACATTTAATATGGTGCTGCATTGCCTTGTGGTCTCATGGAACCCACATTTCCACTATTCTGTTGTTGGTGAGGTGGTCTATATGGTTGAACTTGTTGACCCCAGTTCTGCCCCTCTTGTCTCTGACGTTCATAATTTGACACATAATTAATATTTTATGGATAAAGGGGTGATCACATTCTGCATTCCGGTGGTTACCAAGTGGTTGACTAATGCATGATGTGCATAAGCCCCCATTGGTTGTGTCTACAATGTGTACTTGTTGTTTTTGTCCTGATTCCTCCATCTTCTTTGTAAGTATACTCATCTGTGTTATCAAGGTGGAAGCGTTCTCTGCAATAGTATTAGATGGATCAAATGGCACTGAGTGAACTACATGAGTAATGGGTGCATTCCTTGTTGTCCATCATGAATTCTATGCCATTTTATCGAGTAATATTTGACTTTATCTCCACGTTTTGCTCAAGAATGCTCCACCAGCCGAAGCATCAACATTTGCTTTAACAGTATCATCCAAACCCATATAATAATGTTGCCCCAACATTTGCTCTGGAATACCATGATGTGGATAGATAACCAGCATCCCCTTAAATCGTTCCCATGTTTCTTGCAAGGTTTCAACTGGTTTCCGTCTGAAGCTCAAGATTTCATCGATTTGTTGGGCTGTCTTGTTAGGTGGATGAAACTTGTTCACGAACTGCTTAACTAACTCCTCCCATGTGGTAATGGAATTGATGGGGAGTGAGTTTAGCCAAGTCTAGGAAGCGGCAATCACTGAGAATGGAAACAACAACAGTTTTATTGCCTCCTGAGTGACGTTTGGCTGCCTTTATGTTTTGCAAATTGACAGGAAGTTTTTCAAATGCTGCTGGGGGTCTTCGATGTATGACCCTGAGAATAGTCCCTTGTTCTGCAATAAGTGCAACATATTATGTGTTATCTGGAAGGACTCGGCTTGTATCTGAGGGACCAGTATCGCAGTGGCCAAATTCTCAACTATGGGTTGTGCCCAGTCATATAAAGGAGCCTCTGCCCCTATTTGAGCGACTGGGTCTACCACATCATCCCCTTTATTGTTCATGTTGTTTGGATCTTCCATGTCGGGTTCAATTTGTTCAATTGGTGGTTGATGTTTGCTTTTTCGGTTGGTCTGGTTTAGGGCATTGAAAACTTTCTCGGGGTCTGATAAGGCTTCGACTACTTCACCAGGTCTCGATGAGTTTCTAGGCATGCACCTGCAACACGTTAGCAAACGTTAAACTTTCAATGATAAACGAAAATTTGAAGAAAATTGACTATATTTCAGAATTTTGTATTTCTTCCATCTCAATTGATAACACCGCTAAGTCCCCGGAAACGGCGCCAAAATTTGATCACGCTCAACTATGTCTAATAAAAGACTAAACGGGCGTTGCAAATATAATCCGGGGTATTATGCCTAGAGTCGATCCCACGGGGAATTAACGTATCAATCAAGTCTTTAGAATACGCAACTTTTACTCAATCAATTTTCTCAAGACTTTTTGAATATAAATTGGTGATGTTTTGCTAGTTCTACTGACAATAGTAATAACTAACGATTACTAACAATGTGTTTTAAACAATTATGATAAAGGTCTAAGGTTAAGGTTTCCCCCATTGGTGAACTTACTTCTCAGATATTTCATATAACTTGATTAATTATCTCTATCAATCATGAACACTCTATCTACCATAAATCTCTCTGAAGTAATTATGATAATTTACTAGATGCACCCGCTTAAGTTACGCTAGCTAGATTTCTTTACAGTTCACTTTCTATTGCACTCGAAGTATCGTTATTTCTAATCCAACTTCTAAACCCTTGGTTATGACTTTTGTCTATAGTCTCGGAGTGGTGTTGTTCAATCAATTAGCTAAATATGTACTCTCTCTCAAGTAGATACATACTAAATAGGCACAGCTAATTGATGGCCATTCAATTAACTACAACACGAACGTAGTTGAACAAATAGAGATGAACAATCAACCAAACTATATAAATATCATCATAAGTTTGTCCCCCAACGGGTTCCACCAAAACGCTAGATTAAGAAAATTAGATACTCATATTCATATGTATCAAATCTAAAATAGCTTGCATAATTGAATTACAGAGTAATGAACTAAGGAGATAAAAATCAGTGTTTCTGCTTTGCTGAGTAGTAATCCACAGGCTTTTCTTCACTTTTGTGGCTTCCTCCTCTTCAAGTTGTGTTTTGGGTCTATTTATATGTTTGGGATAAACCCTAAAAGTGTAGGAGACTTCTATTCCAATCAAGAAACACTTAAAACTCTTCAAAACTCGGATTTGACCGGATCGGGGTCCAGGAGT
The DNA here is from genome assembly GCA_005239505.1 of Nicotiana paniculata. Classification (NCBI taxonomy): domain Eukaryota; kingdom Viridiplantae; phylum Streptophyta; class Magnoliopsida; order Solanales; family Solanaceae; genus Nicotiana; species Nicotiana paniculata. The sequence goes on along the minus strand of ML309134.1, from coordinate 86,025 downwards.
TACGGGCCAAACGCCTGGATAACGCCTGGCTAGGGCTGGCGTTTGGGCCTTTGCGCATGGATAACGCTAGGCTAGGGCTAGCGTTTGGGCTCTGGCGCCTAGATAACGCCAGGCTATGCCTGGCCTAAGGCTCAAAAGCCCGGCTATAGCCCAGTGCACTCCTCTTCTCCTCTTGAGCTTATTTTCGACGTATTTGCATCCATTTAGCTCGGCTTCCATATCCAATTCACCTACACATGATATAGACTCCATTATACCTATAAAAAGTATGTTTTTGTCATTAACACACATAAAATGTAAGGCATATAGCGTGTTAAACCATGAACTCTAGCCACGCATCAATGGCCTTTTAAAACATTCTGCCCAGCACTAATATTTCCTTCAGTGCAATCGGGGGACCACCCACACGACCGCGAAGAACAAATTTACTGCCTCCAAATTTTACACATTGCGATCACACCATTCCCCACGCGACCGCGACGCTTCATCTCCCTGGCCTATGCGACCGCGTACCCATTCACGCGGTGGCGAAGAACAATTGCAACAACCACATGCGCCCCCTTTTTCTTCTACGCGAGCGCACAAGGAACCACGTGACCGACCGACCGCACTGAGCTGGCTGCCCAACCTATGCGATCGCGGATGAACTCACACGATCACAATGAAGAAACCACTGCTGCTAAAATACCAGAGAAACAGTAGACTCCTTAAGACCAAAAATGCCCGTTTGAGCATGCGAAACACATCCGAGGCCCCAGGTAACTCAACCAATCCTACCAACATACCCCATAACATCATTCAAACTTAGTTGAGCCTTCGAAACACAAAAAACAACGCAAAACACCAAAAGGACATCAGATTCAAGCCTATGAACTTTGAAATTTCTAAATTTCGCCAATGATGCCGACACCAACCAAAACACATCCAATTGTCCTGAAAATTTGCACACATATCCAAAATGACATTATGAACCTTCTCCAACTTCCGAAATTCCATTCCGACGATAGCCTATTTTTCCCGATTGACTAGAAATCACCAAAAACTAACTTTCGCCCATTGAAGCCACTCCTAAGTTCCAAATCACCTAACGAAGCTATCCGAGCCATAAAATACACATTCCGAGGTTGTTTACCAATAAGTCAACTCCCATTTAACTTTTTCAACTATTAAACTAATTTAAGAGACTAAGTGTCTCAGTTCTCACTATGACCACACCGAACCCGAACCAACCGACCCAAAACAACATAAATAGGCTAAGAAACATACGATAAAGCAGAAACAGGGGAAATGGGGCTAATCTAACGGAATGACCGGCTGGGTCATTACAATAATGTACCGAGTACGTAAGGCAATATGCTGAAAGCGGAAACTGAACTTATAATATAATAACTGAAAGTATCTGGGAATTAAAGACAATCTGAAGACATGCTTACATGCTGATACTGGCTCAAATCCATCAATATAGTAAGTAAAATAGGTGTTCGGACTTATAAGGCTCGATATATATATATATATAACGGCTCTTCCATAGTAGGCTCACTCATAGGCGCTCGTCCATACTAGGATATGTATCTCGGCCAACTAGGCTCGCTCATAGATGCTCGACCATTGTAGGCTCGATATATAACGTAACATATGATCTGAGGTTGCCCACTAGGGGTCTGCCCATCGATTATAGCTTGATGATAGTGAAAATACTATAATACTATATATATAGATTCTCTGCTCTCTTGAATGAAAAAAGAAATACTCAATTGAATATGAGGGAGGATATTGTAACTTATGAACTAGTAAATGTACATAAATTCATAAATATGAATTTCTCTTTATGCCTCGTTATCAAACTCATGCAATTACAGGATCATGCCAAAACGAAGAGAGGGCCTAGCCTTAACATACCTTGAGTAGTAAAGAATCCGTATGATGTTCTTGGAAACGGTTGCACCGTACTCCCGTAGAATCGCAAAACCTCATGTTGCTTAAGATGTTCAGAAACCTCGTTGGAATTTTGTTTCAAGAAACGTCGTTGAATTCATGCTACTAGCGTTGGAATTTTTGTGTGTTTTGATCGTCGAATTCATGCTGCTAGCATTGGAATTGTTAAAATCTGATGTTAAAAGCTTATAGGAATTTTTGCATGAAATTTTTGTTAAAATCTTAGGAATTGCTAACGTTTGATGTAGTGTTCTTGTATTCAAGACTTTAGAAATGAAATGTCTTTTAACTATCATACTAAGTTGCCGCCTAATCACAATGACTAAGAGTCATTTGTTTGATGTAGTGGCTTTGCTGCCACGTGGGGGTGGGGTGGGGTGGGGATTTTCATCTTATCCAATAATTAATTAACTAAATAGGTAATATCCCGCCACTCGGTAATTAACTAATTACCCACATAATTAAGTATTGTCTCAAATTACTTAAAATTCTACTTATTTTGAATACACATTATACATCCTACTATCATGGTCATATGGTACCTTGTATGGTGCTAGTTCTGAAGTATCGGGTATTTTAGCTCGGGCCGTATTTTATCCCAAAATGTCAAACTTTAACGAAAATTTATTTTCTTCGATTTGCTCATCCTTTCATCTTCACATATTTATTCATCACTTGTTTGAAATAGCATAATGCTTATAATTTCCAAATAATCTTGTCCTTGAACTGAGGTTAATTATCTTACAAAAATTTCACGTATAATACTATAGGGTGTAACATCATTCCTCCCTTTGGAACATTCTTCCTCGAATGTTGACTGATGCACTCATCATTCTCATAATCCATAGCTCTTTCGAATACTTTAATATTCTCCTATCAATTTAGGGAATTGATCTTTGAATATATCCAAAGGCCACGACATTCCTCTCTTTAGGCCTCTTTCTTATGCCACAACTTGTGGTCGAAATCCTTCTACTATTGCAACTGTTTCTACCTTCTTTGATGCAGCTTATACGATTTCGACCTTGTAAGTGAGCCTACGCGACTCTTCTCTCCTTTTTCCTCCAGCTTTAAGCCAATCTATAGGCTTTACCTTGCAAGAATATACAGAGCTTGATGAAATGTCCCTCTGGGCATTTGTAGGTATACTAAAGTTCTTTGCTCGGTATTTTTTTGTTGTTGAAATTATTGTAATATTGCTATATATTTTTTCATAGAACTGGTTATCTAACCGCGTGATTTTACTATATCTAGGTAGGTCATATTATACCATAATTGTTACTTCGATTTATCATTGCTGAGCTTCGCTATCAAATTCCAGCTTACTCTTGTCGCTTATCCTATATGTGTAAATCTAAGTCCTTTAATGCTTCCACATTACTGTTCATCTTAGGAATGACGACCTAATCACAACTCATACTTTGTGACTTTTGTCCATCCATTGTGATTTTCCTCAATATTGATCTGCATTATACGTCTGCAAAATCTTTTCTCCTTCTCCCTCATTTTTTTTCTTCAAATCATTATTCAATCGAATGCCCAAACGTCATCTTTTATCTGTCACAATTACACCTTCATTTATTATCAGGTCAGTATTCCATTTCTTCTAAATGCTACTAGTCGTAGACTCATTTGAGCTCATTCAGGATTTACGAAGCTTTATATAATTTAGAGAACCCATCAGTCCTCTCTCATTTTCGTGGGCTTAACCGTGAGGGCTTATCCATTCTCGTCACCTTATCACTCGTCATTTCTTATCCTTACTCCTATTTCCTACAATCTTGTCACTCTATCATACTTTATCTTCCAATCCATACATTTCCATTTATACTACTCGCAACCATCCTTCAACTTCCTTCCACTATATATTTCCTTATGTTATTCTGCAACATCAAGTGAGACATCACATCATCTCTAACTCTTCCTTTTCTTTCTTCACTAGACCTCTCGATACATAGAAACCATAGGCTGTAAGATATTCCACTGACGATGCCGCTATCATTCCTGGATAATGAATCCTCGCTTCTAGCCTTCTATATAAAGTATGGACTATTCACAACCTTCAGTATTTGAGTACCTCGTATGTTTTTCACTTTTACCTTACTTACCTTACAATCTCACATCATAACTTATATTTCCTTCATGACCTCCCTTCCATGTAGGTATAATTCACATCCACAACGTCAACTTTTATTATAATACTTGCACCTTTTTACATGCTTCAATGATAGCTTTATACTGACTTCTTATGAGGCTGGTATTCGTCTAACTGGACCTCTAATATTAAGAGTGACTCTGCAATGTTCTTAATCACTATGTCCATAACGTTCTGGGTTCAATAATCAAACTTATGGTTTACATAGTTAATGCTCTTTAGTTTCCTTTTTCCTCTAATTAACCTTTATGTAGGATTAATCTATCTTCTTATCCGTGGCTCATGGTGTTAGTTATTAGTTTTATCCTTTCATGACACTATGGAACAACCATGATACATTTTATTAACAATTCAATCCTTTGTTTATGACCCGGGCTAAATTCTTCCTTTTTAACTTGTACCGGAACCTTCTACGACTGTATGATGGTCAACATATACGCTGCATGGATAATACTCCGAACTATTATGTACGTTTATAACGTAACCAACTCTGGATCACTGCTCGAATATTTCCTTTCGTGCCATCTTAGCTTTCTTTAAATGTAAGCTATTACTTTTCTTTGTCTTTCTGCCCCTTGTTGCGTCCATACTTAGCTTATTTTAGTGCCCACACATATTGGAATTTCATACAACTCGTATGATCTTGAATATCACTTCTGATTTTACTCCCCGTTCATTAGCCACGGTAGGTGCCACTCTCTTATGGATTGCATAAAATGTTGTTTTGACACTGTTGTTATAAGAAAATTTACTCTTTAGGTATTGAGTTTAGGTTGAATCCTTCTTCCGTATTTTCCTTATGTAGTCTTTCATTGTAGTACTTAGCGAGGACTCTATGACTCTTGTAAAGCTGTGAGATTATTACATTGTATATTTATCGTACCTCTCGATTTCCTTCCTTGCCTACACTTATCCGTAGTTACTTACCTCCATGACCTTGTGCTTGTGGGGTTGCTTCTTAACTGATATTTTGGATTTCTCCCCAGTGGCACTCTCTTTTATATCCATGATACTCATATGATTCCTTTAACTACCCCAACTCCGATCCGAATATTTCTCAAGGATTCTTATGTCATATCTGCGAGATTGAACTCCACATGTTGGGGTTCACTATGTTTATTTTACACAATCTTTTGATTTATATGTAACCTCTTGTCTAGCCATAACTAGACTCTTCCCGAATAAACTACTGACTGCCCGTTGATCTATTCTAATATCAATACTCCACATAATCTTTCTTGGGTTATTTCGTTTGTCCTAACTTACATTTTGTGATGGCTCTTTGTTTATCAATAACATCCCAAGTCAGAAACCTTACTTCCTCTCCTTGGCATCATGCTTGCTGAATAAGTGTAATCTCATTCCTTTTTCGTTTTTACCTCATTCTTCCTTTACCATTCCATGATTACTGGAACCACACAATTCTGAATTCATGGCACATAAATCCGTACCCCCCCTCTTTTGGGAAGTACTAAGAGTTAGTGTTACGACGATCTACCTGTAGATGCTCTACCTCTTCATATTTGGCATCTTTTTCACATCATCGATGACCCTTACTCGCCTTGCGGTAATCCTTCTGTACCAAGGATAACAAAATTCCTTACTCGCGACGGTGACACTTAGTGTAGCTGGCATATACAGTCCCTTAAGCTTAAGTTTGCACACATTGCTTTGCTTTTAGGGAAGCGTCTTCTTGAGTGACCATTATCTGAATTCATCGTGGATCTTCTTTTGTTGTCCATTTTATTATTGCCGGAACATAATCTGAAATTCTCAATGCTGACTATTACCAAATCACTCAATCGCTAATCATTTTTAATTTATCTTGTTCACCAGTCCATACTAATTTCAATTACTCCAGGGTCTAATCTTTCCTCATATTAATCATGTTAGAGTTGCGAACTTATTTCTCGAAATGAGGATGTCATTGTATGGCCTACTCTTTTGTTGTCTTAAGGCCCATCACCTCTCGTTTCTTTCTTCATTTAACTATAGATTCTGTAACACTCTACCGTTGTCATCCATGTATCACATCTCTCACTCATAATTCTTCCTCATCTCTCTCTTCTCATTACTCTGCTAATATTCATGCCTATCCCTTTCTTGTGAAAACTGTAAGGCCCCGTAAATTTTACCTAGCAACCTGGTACTTCGCGAGGTCAAGATTAGATTTATGTTTTTTGATTCGGTCTTTTTGGATTGAACAATATGATTTTGGAGTAAAGGAAAATGTTTTAAAAGGAGTGTGTTTCTGCGGCCGACCACAGAGTGAATCAGGAAGCTGGCCAATTTTAAGGCCAGTTATGCGGTCTCATAATCATTATGCGAACCGCATATTGATCGCATAATCGCCCTGGTCTTTTTGTGAAGGGAGTTCTGCTGTGCAATATGTGACCGCGTAACGAGTATGCAGACCGCATAATGGTCACATACATGGTCATCTATTTCATGTTTCGAAGCCCATTTATACGTCATCATTGCGGACCGCATATCTGTTATGCGATCGCATACCTGTGTTGGGGCACCATTTTTTTCATTTTAAAACCCGACCCTATACAATTAAAATACCCCTTCCTTATTAGTTAGAATCATTTTCTACTACATTTTAGAGTGAGAGAGAGAGAGCTAGATAGTTCTAAGGGGAGGATGCTAACTAACATCCAAAATCCATCAATTTGTGTTAAGTCTTTGAAGAGTATCAAGAAAGCTTTCACATTGCATGTAAGAATCTGAGCTTAACCCAACAAATTCTTAATATCTTCTAAAGATGAGTAACTACTTAGATAATTCATGGTCTTGGGGTAAATTGTCTTGCATTCATGGGTGGTGAGGGGGCTTAGGATCAATGTAGGCTAATAATGGCTAAGGGTGGGGAATGGGCTGGTATAATCTACCATAAAAGAGCGACAAGACCTTAATGAACACATGTTATATGATAAAATGATCATAGTGAGCTAGAAATTATGATTGATTTCCTAATCTTGGTTCTATTTGTCACCTTACCAAATAGATTTAGATTGCTACGAATTCTGGATAATTGTAGATCCTAAATAAGCGCAATTGAGGTATGTATGGCTAAAAAAAACCCTCTTCCTAGATATCGGACCCTGATGGTGCCCATATGAAATTGTATTATGGATACATGTCTCCAAGGGAGACGACCTAGCCGACCAGGTCGTGATCGGACTCCGTATAAAAGTACGGTGGTAGTGTGGATGGTAAGAGGGTAATGCTAACGATGGCAAAGTTAAATTATATTGATTTCTCTTGATGGCATAAATGATTTCCTATTTTATGATTGAGGTTTTGCCTATGTTCTCGTGATTTAATGATTAACTTTCCTTGAATTTTATTGATTTATTTTCTTTTCTAAGAAGATGGGTTTTAAGTTATACATACTAGTACTATTCGATGGTATTAACACCCCTTTTGCCGGGGACGGTACATCTTTGAATGGATGTAGGTGATCCCTTAGCAGACAGTACCGGTCGCAGCTAGCAGCGTTTCCTCTCCTCTATAACTTTGGTGAGCCCCTTCTCTTCCAGGGGATGAAGATGTTCTTCTTTTGTTTCTATGTTACATGCTAAGGTATAGACGGGGCCTTGTCGCTGGCGTTTGTCACAATTATCTTTTGTATCTATAAAAGGCTCCGTAGACATTGTGGCAGACATAGTAAGGGTTTTGGGGGAAGTCTATTAATTGTGTTTATGCTTTTGATTTTTGTTTCATCAAATTGTGATATACACGTGATTTAACCTTTTAATGATGTACTTAATGAATTGTCTTAGTAACGCACTTTAAGTTTTCCCCATTGTCTAATTGATGAAATCATGTTTCCTCTTTATTGCAAGTGAGTCGGGTAGATTGTGTCTAATAGGCTTGCTCGACCAGGTTCATTGGGTTGAGCGCCAGTCGCGTCCCTCAAATTTGGGGCATGACAAAAACGTCAATCAGACATTCTTTTTCTTTTAGCTCTCCTTGTTTCATTCATCAGCTCTTTGGGTTGCTCGATGTCCTTTCTTTACTAGGGACGAGAGTCACACTAAGGTAATATTTATTCCTTCCAGGATTTGAGTGCCTATCTTCGCAATTTCTTGATCATGCTAGTATTCATATATAATCATAATATTAGCACATTTATAATATCATTCAGAGATGTCAACTAACGCAAACAACTCATTCACTATTTTGGTTTACGCTAACGCCAGCCGGATCATGATGTTTCGTCCTTTTCTTAAACTACACCTGTTAGCCCCTATAGGGAATAACTTAGATGGGTGCGGTGAATCTTACATACCTCTGTTATTGATGAAGGTAACTTAAAATGCTTATATCTTTCTTCCTGAATTGTAGATAATGTCCATCTCTACTAATTAGGTAATTCATACCATTCTTTACATTGCTTCTTTTTACTTGTTCAAACTTGTATCTATCTTCTGAATCTCTCATTGCTTATCACCATAGGGGTGGATATATATTCTCGCCTTAAGGATCCTTATCAAGAGTCTTACATGTCTTAGTACACACATGATATATGGAGGACCTTACATTTACTCATCATAAACATCATGAAAAATCGAGTTCCTCTGACTCAACTTTTCCATAGCCACATTCAATCTCTTACCAACCATTTTTCTAGATGTAGGCATCGCTGTATTATGAATAATATAGAGTTCAGGAAATTGAGTTCTTACAAATGAGCTCCACCACAGGATCTAGAGTAAGAAGAAAGAGTTATAGTCCTAAATGCCATGTAGCTTCCTGCTTATAAGTGTGGTGCACGACACACCCATAAACAATACTCTACTAGACATAGCTTGTAGACTCCCTAAGACAAAACTGCTCTAATACCACTTTGTCATGCCCCAAACTTAGGGGCGAGACCGGCACCCGGTGCCTCACCTATCCTTGCGTACCAACTTGCGATTAAGGGATTCCGAGCATATAACATCATACTTCAGACATGGCCTACATTGCAAGACAGTTTTTAATACTGGCTAAATATAAATATAAAGCTGGGCTGACAAGGCCATCATAACTACTATAACTGACAACCAACAATATGTACATAAAAGACCTGCAAGCCCAACGTACTGCATTAACTGACATGATATATCTACAAGCCTATACTGATGGATATTCTATAATCGGAACATGACTTGGACCTACTCTTAACATATATACATATATACAAAGATGTATGTAAAGCTCTAGCTCCCGAAACTCCGAAGGGTATGGAGCTTACCAATCAAGCTGAAATCGGGCAACATATAATGGCATTTAAGGAAATATAGTGAAAGCTGAAACTGAACTGATAATATAATAACTTAAAGTAATTGGCATTTAAACACAATCTGAAGATATACTTACCTACGGATAATGGCTCAACTCTCTCAATATAGTAAGTAAAATAGTTATCCGGCCTTATAAGGATCGGTATATATATATATATATATATATATATATATCATAGTAGGCTCGCTCGTAGGCACTCGGCCATACTAGGCTCTATATCTTGGCCATGTAGGCTCACTCATAGGTGCTCGGCCACAGTAGACTTGGCATATAACTTACCATCTGAACAGAGGTTACCCAATAAGGTCCCCCCCTTCGATTATAGCTTGATGGTAGTAAAAATACTGTGATACTTTATATAGGTTCTCTTCTCTCTTGACTGGAAAAAGAAATACTCAATTGAATATGATGTCCCGATAAGGGAGAATATGGTAACTTATGATACTAGGAAACGTACATAAATTTCACAATATGAATTTCTCTTTATGCCTCATTATCAAACGCATGTAATTACGGGATCATGCCAAAATGAAGAAAGGGATTAGCTTTAACATACCTGATGTAGGAAAAAATCTGTATGATGTTCTTCGAAAAGGTTGCACCGTACTCCCTTGAATCGCAAAACCTCACGTTTCTTAAGATGTTCAGAAACCTCGTTGGAATTTTAGTTTCAAGAAATCTGGTTGAATTCATGCTGCTAGTGTTTGAATTGCTTGTGTTTTGATCGTTGAATTCATGCTGCTAGCATTGGAATTTTTAACGTCTGATGTTGAAAGTTTATAGGAATTGTTGCAAGAAATTTTTGTTGAAAGATTAGGAATTGGTAACATTTGATGTAGTGTTCTTGTATTCAAAACTTTAGAAATGAAATGTCTTTTAACTATCCTGCTAAGTTGCCACCTAAGAAAAAATGACTAAGAGTGATTTGTTTGATTTAGTGGCTTGCTGACATAAGGGGGTAGGGTGGGGATTTTGATCTTATCCAATAATTAATTAACTAATTAGGTAATATCTCGCTACCCCGTAATTAACTAATTACCGTATAATTAAGAATTGTCTCAAATTACTTAAAAGTCTACTTATTTTTAATACACTTTATACATCCTACTATCATGGTCATATGGTACTTTGTATTGTGCTAGTCCATAAGTACCGGGTATTTTAGCTCGGGCCGTATTTTATCCTGAAATGTCAAACTTCAACGAAAATTTATTTTCTACGATTTGCTTACCCTCTCATCTTCACGAATTTATTCATCGCTTTTTTGAAATAGCATAATGCTTATAATTTCTAAATAATCTTGTCTTTGAACCGAGGTTAATTATCTTACGACAATTTCACATATAATACTATCGGGTGTAACACTAGTGTTGGTGACATCTTCTAGAATGAGTGATAAAGAACTACACTGCCTATATATATCACACCAAAACTTAGGAAATTCTTCCTTTGCTACATGCAAAACGAGTCGTCCCGCTGGTTGTCCTCTCTGTCATCTCCTTCTTGACCCTTCTGTCCCACGTGTGTCGCTGGCCGATTGGCTGCATCAAAACCCCCACATATCCATCTTTAAATTTATGCATGGAGAAAAGTGCGGGGTGTAACACTAGTGAATGAGCCCGTCACTTGTAGCCCAATTAAATGGTCTAGTTCATTATTTATTGAACTTAGGTAATTAATCAAATTATATTAGCCCATAATATTGATTTTATTATATTTCAAATATAGTCTAAATCCAATAAATTTTTCATGCCTATAGGTTGATCCAGGTAGTTCAACCTGTATTATTCAGCTAAGAGTCTTGGAGAAAATAAAGCTGACTGAGAACATAGTTCCGACAATAAAGCTTTTGACTGGATTCAACTTAACAAGTGTGACAACCCAGGAACAAATCATGTTGCCTACGTACGCTAAAGGAGTGACAAAATCCACGTTATTTGATGTTGTGGACAGAGATACGAATTACAATGTGATTCTAGTTAGGCCATGGATCCATGATATAAAAGCTATTCCATCAACTTATCACCAGTAGCTAAAATTCCCAACGCTTGATGGAGTTAAGCGGATTATAGGTGATGCTAGAGAAATGAATACATTTATTTGGTCTAACTGTAAAGAAAATGGAGTCAATAAATTACCGATACCAACTTCCAATCAACCACAACGAAAATACTGAGGGAAGACAGTGGTGAGGGTGAGGCACCAGTTACCATGTACCAAAATCTTTCTAGGTACTAGAAGATACAGATGCAACAAAATCAACCATAGAAGAACTCGAACAAGTCACTTTGTTCATTGAGTTTTCAAAAAGAAATGTTTACCTGGGAATGGGGTTAAGACACGAACTCAGACATAGAATTATTGAATTTCTTAAGGCTAATGCTTGTATACGGTAAAACCGGGGAAGGTCGATTTTGAGGCTTCTACAGCATTTCGAGCCTCGACCTTAATTGTATTAGAGCAGAATCTGAAGTTCAACCTCAAGGTGCATTCATCGAGGACATATCCCGAGGGATCGAAATACCTCAAGGAAGGGTAAATGATCGAATACCATTTTGGAAAAGCGGAAAGCTACAAAAGGCACGTGATTAAAGCTAACAGAGTCTACAAGAATAGTACAAGTCTGTACCGTGACATTGAATAGCTGTACCAGCTACATTTTTTTTTTGTAATAATTGCACATGTACTATGTTGGGATTCCCCCTCTTATATAAAGGGGACCTTGTCATTTTGTAACACACATGATATTAAATACAAGAACATTCTCTGCTCTTTAAACTCAAAACATTCTTTACAATTGCTACATTGGTTTATTGCTTTTCATTAATGGTTCTTCATTTATTACTTGTTATTGATCATAAAGAGGCCGTCTTCTAGGCCTTCAATGCTATTGTATCCTCTTTGACCACCCTCCGTCAAGCTCTCGATCTCCACCTCGAGGCCAATTTCGACCAAGCCGGAAACCTTGTATCTTAGCTGCTCGGTTTGCGCAATCTCATTATCCTTCGCTCTTATCTCATTTTCTTACCTCACTTAGGAACCATTTCCTAAACAATTGGTATTAATATAGATCACATATTTTTAGAACCACAAAATCAAATATAATTGTAATTACCATTTTCAAGGGAAACAATTTGGCGCCCACTGTGGGGCTAAAAATAATAGTGATTATTTTAGTGCTGGTTTTCTAAAAACACAAGTTATTCTTTACACTTTTTCTTGTCCAAGAACCTTCAATTTCAGTTCATAAAATGTCTTACTCAGTGAATGCACATGAAAACAACGGTCCTGAGGATCATGGAGAAAACGTCGCTGCTACTTCAGGTGCCGGTTTACCACCGCAAAACCTTGAGGGGAAACCAGTGCAAATCTCCGTCGATGAAGGCTCATGCAATGCTCTGCATATCAATATAAGGTCCATACAGATGGAAGTGGACACAGAGAAGACCGACATGAAGTACTAAGAACTCCCGCTCGTAAAGAAGCTTCCCAACCGATCAACAAAAGGCATCTTCGAGGATTTCTCGACAATCGAGCCAAGAACCTTTTCCGAGAAAGAGAATCAAACTGGAAGAATGGGCCAGAAGAATCCCAGCACGCCGTTCAGGTTATTATTGGAGAAATCGATGTCCCGCAAGAACCCGTGCTCAAACGGGCCAATATGCCCATCACCAGGAAAGAACGAACTCAAAGTGGTATGCTTAAAGGAACTGTTGTGTTCAGAGAAGAAGATATCGAAGCCTTGTCCCAACCACATAATGATGAATTGGTAAATTGTTTTCTCTTAAATAGTGTTCAAATTAAGTGTGTGCTCGTGGATCCAGGTAGCTCGACCAATATAATCAGATTTGGCGTAGTGGAGCAGCTGGAGCTGCTCGACCAAATAGTACCCGATTATAGAGCCCTAAGTAGGTTTAACCTGACGAGCGAAATGACGAAGGGGGAAATAATCCTCCCAGTCAATGTGTCTAGTACAGTTCAGGATACCAAGTTTCATTTCATCGGGGGTAACACGAGATACAACGCCCTTCTTGGAAGTCCATGGATACACAACATGAGGGCAGTACCGCCGACTCTCCACCAGATGTTGAAGTTCCCAACTAAATATGGCATAAAAATGGTGTATGGTGAGCAACACGTGGCAAAGGAAATGTTCGTAGTACATGGCATGGCACCGTCGCCCATATACTCCACCTCGGGGGGGTCAGAAGATAAATGGGTCCCCGAGGATGATGAAGAGGACTTCCTCACCCCTCGAATATTTGTTTCCCCCGAATAATCGGACGAAACAAAATCAACGGTCGAGGACCTGGAGCAAGTTTTTTTGATGGAACGTCTTCCATATCGAAAGGTATACCTGGAAACGGGATTAACCCCCGAACGAAGGAAGAAACTCATTCAATTTCTTGTTAACAATGTTGATTGCTTTTCTTGGTCCCACATAGACATGGCATGGATCCCGCCAAAAATAACAACTTATCGACTAAGCGTCGACCCCAGGTTCAATCCGGTGAAGCAAAGAAGGAGGCCTCAGTCCGAGGTAAAGCATGCGTTAATCAAGGACGAGGTAACAAAACTCCTCAAAATAGGGTCCATCAGGGAAGTAAAATATCCTGAAAGGTTGGCCAATGTTGTAGTAGTTCCCAAAAAGGGAAACAAGTTAAGAATGTGGGTAGATTATAAGGACTTAAATAAAGCATGCCCTAAAGATTCATTCCCGTTTCCCAACATCGATCGCTTGATTGATGCACGGATGGCCACGAGATCCTCACCTTTCTCGACGCCTACTCCGGGTATAATCAAATTCAAAATAAGCACGAGGATAGGGAGAAAAGTTGGTTCATCACGAAGTATGTCACATACTGCTATAATGTAACGCCCTTAGGGCTAAAAAATCGCAGGGGCTACGTACCAACTCTTAGTTAATAAGATGTTCGAACATCAAATAAGAAAATCCATGAATGTTTACATTGATGACATGCTGGTTAAGTCCCTGCTCGTAAAGGACCACTTGACTTAGTTGCAGGAAATTTTCGACATCCTTGGAAGCTACAACATGAAGCTCAACCCCGAGAAATAGGCATTCGGTGTTGGTTCGGACAAAGTTTTAGGCTTCATGGTATCAAACAGGGAGACTGAAATCAACTACGACAAAATCAAGGCCATCAAAGAAATCATAGTGGTAAACAATATGAAGGTTGTACACCGGCTGACCGGGCAGATTTCAGCATTAGGCCGATTCATCTCGAGGTCATCAGATCAGAGCCATCACTTTTTCTCCCCACTCAAGAAGAAAAACAACTTTGAGTGGACTTCGGAGTGCCAACGCGCCTTGGATGAGTTAATGCAGTATCTCTCAAGCCCGACTTTGTTACACACCCCAAAGGAAGACGAAACGCTATATTTGTACTTAGCAGTGTCTGAAGTAGCGGTAAGTGGCGTGTTGGTTTGAGATGATTAAGGTACGCAATTCTGTGTCTACTATGTGAGTCGAACCCTGAGAGCTGCTGAAACCAAGTATCCACACTTTGAAAAATTAGCTATTGCATTAATAAGTGAATCTCGAAAATTAAAGCCTTATCTTCAATGGCACCATATATGTGTTTTAGCGACATACCTCCTTCGAAATATATTGCATAAACCGTAATTATCAGGCCGACTGGACAAATGGGCCATCAAACTAGGGGTATATGATATCGAATATCAGCCCCGAACGACTATCAAGTCCCAAATTTTGGCGGACTTCGTGGACGACTTTATGCCCGCCCTTGTGCCCAAGGTAGAAAAAGAACTTTTACTAATAATGAGAACATCATCAGGGTATGGACCTTATTCACCAATGGTGCCTCGAACATGAAACGATCCGGGCTCGGCATAGTTCAGAAGCCACCTACGGGTGGCATGATTAGACAATCTATAAAAATTGCAAAACTGACTAACAACGAAGCCGAGTATGAGCCTATTATTGCATGTCTCGAATTGGCCGAAGGCTTAGGGGTGGGAGTCATCAATGCGAAATGTGATTCCCTTATGGTAGTAAATCAGGAAAATGGTAGCTTCGAGGTGCGATAGGTCAGAATGCAGCGATACCTAGATAAACTTCAGGTCACTTTGCGTCGCTTAAGAGAATGG
Source organism: Nicotiana paniculata (assembly GCA_005239505.1). Classification (NCBI taxonomy): domain Eukaryota; kingdom Viridiplantae; phylum Streptophyta; class Magnoliopsida; order Solanales; family Solanaceae; genus Nicotiana; species Nicotiana paniculata. The sequence goes on along the minus strand of ML309134.1, from coordinate 70,508 downwards.
ACTCAGGTCCACATACCTCGATAGCAAAATATTGAGGCTGATGCACTCGCAAACCTAGTATAATCCACCGAGGAAGATGACATACTCCCCGGGACTGTTGTTCAGCTATTGAAATCAGTGATTAAAGAAGGCCATGCCAAAATCAACTCCATCAGCCTAACATGAGATTGGATAAATAAGTACATCGATTATATGGGAAGTGGGAATTTACCTGCGGACCCAAAAGAATCAAGGGGTCTTCGGGCCAGAGCAGCTCGATTTTCACTCAACGAGAACAAAAATCTGTACCGGAGAACCTTTGATGGGCCCCTAGCAGTATGCTTGGGCCCGGGATACACCGATTATGTGCTCCAAAATATCCACGAGGGCATCTACAGAAATCACTCCGGTGCCGACTCCTAAATTCAAAAGGTGATCAGAGCAGGTTACTATTGGGACATCATGGAAATGGACACCAAATATTTCATCCGAAAATGCGACAAGTGTCAAAGATTTGCACCAATAATCCACAAACCTGGTGAACAACTACATTCAGTCTTGTCCCCACGGTCGTTCATGAAATGGGGAGTGGATATTGTCGCCCCCCTACCAACGGCGCCAGGTAAAGCTAGATGTATTCTATTTATGATTGACTACTTCTCAAAGTGGGTGGAAGCACAGGCCTACAAGAAGATAAGAGTAAAATAATTCATCAACTTCATCTGGGATCACATCATGTGCCGATTCAGGATCTCCTCCGAGATAATGTGTGATAATGGGAAGCAGTTCATTGCATGCAAAGTAACATAGTTTTTCGAAGATAACAAAATTAAAATGATCCTATCAACACCCTACCAACCATGTGCAAATGGTCAGGTCGAGTCTACAAACAAGACCATCATTTAAAACTTGAAAAAGAAGTTAGAAAATGCAAACGGAAAATGGAGAGAAATTCTGCCCGAGGTGCTATAGGCATATCATACAACCTCTAAATGAAGCACAGGAGAGACACCGTTCTCTTCGGTATATGGGCCCGAGGCTCTGATACCGGTCGAGGTCGGAGAGCTAAGTTCCAGATTCTGACATGCCACCGAAGACTCAAACAATGAGGTTATGACTATAGCCCTCGAACTATTAGATGAAAAACGAGAAGCTGCATTGATCTGAATTACCGCCCTAAAATAAAGGATAGAAAGATACTATAACAGGAGAACATACCTCCGACATTTCAGACTTGGAGACTTAGTCCTAAGAAAAGTCACCCTAAGTACTCAAAACCCTAACGAAGGAAAGCTTGGCCCGAATTGGGAAGGACCATATCGGGTCCTAGGAGTAATCGACAAAGGGTCCTACAAACTCGGGACCATGGAAGGCAAGTAACTTCCAAACAATTGGAACTTATCAATGCTGAGACGTTATTATTTCTAAGGTATAACTTTCTCCCTTTTCATTTTGTGCTTCCCAAAATTTTTTTATAGGTGACCAATGGAAGACACCGCAACACCCTCCAGCTCAAAGACCTTAGGTTTTAGAGGATGTGTTATGCTCTTTTTCCCTCATTTGGATTTTATCCCAAATGGGTTTTACCGACAAGGATTTTTAACGAGGCAACATTCATATGCTACCTAAGGAGAACTCATCGAGTATTCAAGGCTTCTCTTCGAAAAACCTCAAATACTTAGGGGCATCCCATTTTAAAGGTCACCTCCTCGAAGGAACTAAAATATGCCAAAGAGGGTCTCGACATGGAAACAATGTATAGGACCAAACCGTCGAATGAACCATGTCCACATAGAATAGTTGAACCGTCGATGGTGAAAAAAGGTATACTTGTACAAAGTACTCGGAGGAGAATCTTTTATCATCAAAAACATCGCGCGTCAAAAAAGTTTGCTATTTTCACAAAAAATAGCTCCAAAGACAAAAACTTTCGATGTCTCGGGAACTATCATCGGCTGTCACCCCATCGAGTCACGAAAAACTCGAAGCCATAAGACCTGAGGGCTAGCAACTTCGAGCTCATAAGCCCTCCATGAGGCACTAATGTAAGCCCTCCATAAGGAAACATCAGCAATAAAATCCCTCCACGAGGTAATATAAACACTATAAGCCCTCCATGAGGCAACACCAAAAAGTTTGCTATATTCACAAACTATAGCTCCAAAGCCAAAATCTTTCGACGAATAAGGGACTGTCCCTGGCAGTCACCCCATCGAGTCATAAAAAACTCGAAGTCATAAGACCTCAGGGCTGGAACTTCGATCTCATAAGCTCTCCATGAGGAACATATGAAAGCCCTCCACGAGGTAACATCAGAACTGTAAGACCTCAAGCAAGGTATGAATCGTATGACCTCCACGAGGCAATATCAAAACTGTAAGACCTCAAGCAAGGATTGAATTGAAAGACCTCCACGAGGCAATATCAAATATGTAAGACCTCAAGAAAGGCATGAACAAATTTGTAAGACATTAAAAAGGCATAGTACATATATCAAAGTCAAGGCAATATATTCGAACTTGTAAGAACCCTAAAAAGACATACCCTCGATATAGACGCCGAGGCTATCTCACTCGGGGACTAAAAGGTTGCGTCCAAATACAAAAACCACTGTCATAACGCTCCGGCCAAATAAACGCGACTCGGAGACGTCCAATTGTCGCCATGAAATCACAGGCCTCCAATTACTTCAAAAAAACTTTGAAAAGAACCGGTTAAAGGTCGTATCAACCGATCACGCAAGAGCCCAAGTTGACAGCTACATTAAAGGTCGTACCGACGTAACACGCAAGAGCCCAGGTCGCCAGCTACATTAAAGTTCGTATCGACCTAACGCGTAATAGCCCAAGCCGCCAGCTACATTAAAGTTCGTACTGACACAATGCGTAAGAGCTTAAACGCCAGCCTAGAGAGCCTCAGGACCGATTTGAAAACTTAAAGGTTGATAAGCTTGAGTCAAAACCTGACTCGAAGACTGAGCCCTAAACAGTTAACTAAAGCACCTCAGGGCCAAATACGTAAGAGCCCAAGTCGCCACCTACATCAAAGGTCGTACCTACCCAATGCGTAAGAGCCTACACGCTAGCCTAAAAAGACTCAGGGCCAATTTATAACCCCAAGGGTTTCATCTCGAAGTCCAATTCATCGGACTAATAATTGACAGACACCGAAGTCTATTCCGAGAAACCAGAAAAAAACAAGGAATAACAAAAAGACTTTTTGATGGAGGTCCACAAAGCATATTTACAAAGCTCAAAGTCGGAGCCCTTACACATAGAAAAAGAAAAAATGAGAAATAATCCTCGAGAGCCTGCCTCCGAGACATTAATCAAGCATGCTCCGAGGCTCGTACAAGTTTAAGCTCGGCCTCCTCGGCTGCTTTCCTGGACTAGGCATTTGCAGCAGCAGCATCCTCTTTATACGAGGTTATAAGTGCGTCCTCTTCAGCCTTATGTGAGGATATCACGGTGATCGATTCAACATAGATGTTCTTATACCTACTACTCTCAGCCCTCGCATCCCGAAGGCGATGCTCAATCGAGGATAACTTCCCTTGGAGGATGTCTCTCGCAGAGGTTATTTAGTTTATACACTGCATAAGTCCAAGGATCTCAGCATCCCTAGCTTCGAATCCTTCCCGCATCAGGGCATCGTTCTCCTTAAGCTGCAAAGATCAGCCCGAAGGTATTAAGCGCTAAAATCGGGCAAGAACAAAAACAAAACATACGATGACTATGCCACCTATTCATCAAGGTCGCTCTATTCCCGAGACACCATTTCTAAACGACCTCGAAGGATAATCAATTCTTCCTCCCTTTTGGCAAAAAGGGCCCTAAGCTTGTCTGCCTCCGATAAAAACCTTTTCCACTCCCCCTCGTAATGGGTCAGCTGAACCTAAAACTTGGCAGTGGTCCGATTATAAAGCACTTTCTCCGGAAAGCATAAATGGAGAGGGTCAAAGAAATAGTAATCTATGCTCGAATCAATCAACAAAGAGATTACCTGTCTACAGAGCCTTTCGGCCTCCTCAAAAATACGCGAGGCGTAAAGTTTAAAATTCTTCTCGGCCAAAGTAATGAACCCCCTAATTACGTCTTTCCCGCCTAGAAGCATCCCCACATCGAAATAATATATATTAGGGGCACCTTTTATCTCCCTCAGGGAAAATGTTGGAACCGATGGAGAATCACCTACATCAACAGTCCCAGATAGATCGATCGGGGCCTTCGCCTCACAACTAGGCTCTCGCAACTCATCTACCGAGTGCTCCGGCCCGAGGAGTATATTGACTGTGAACCGGCTCGGGGACATCACTCGACCTACCGTCGAAAACCTCTTCGGTCCAAGGCGGGATGGCATCATCAACTTCTGGTTTAGAATCAATAGGCTCAACGGTCATCGGCTTAGCAAAAATTTAAGAATTTACACTTCCACTTCCCTCGGGCGTTATCGGGAAATCTCTTTTCTCGTTTAAGGCCGCGGAGTCAGCCTTAGACTTTTGCACTCTAAACCTATTTGGCTTCAAGGACTCAGTCGGAGATTCCATCGTTCTCTTCTTCTCCTCGTCTGGTTTTTGGTTATCAGCTTCCCCAGGCAGTGCTTCTCTCATCAAAGAGGCCTCCCATAGGAATGCATAAGCACAGAGCATAAAAAATTAGAATATATTCAGGGGTTATCTCTTTTGAAGAACTCAGGTATTGCCAAAGGAAAGGCCCCACCATGATTTTTAGCTTCCCATCGGCCCCTGCCCAGGTCGTGCCGTACGTGCTCAGCATACGGGCAGGTCGAATCGAGCCGGCGAACCCAGCTCCAGAGATCCTTAACTGCATCCGGATACCACACGACAACTACACCATCAAAATGAGTTAGTTCAAAGGGAGGTTGGTCCGAAGGGAAATAAAAATGGCTCAATTGAGGTGTTAACTTACCATTCATATTACATTCCTCAGGGAATGTCATCCTTTCGAATGGAATCGAATCTGGGGTCCTAACTCGAACAAAGAGGCTCATCCACCCTCTGACCTTGTCTTCATCGATACAAGCAAAGGAAACCTTCGTAGCGCGACGTTGAAGCTTAATCAGACCAGCCCGGTAAAGTCGGGGACTGTACATTCTGATCAGGTAGTCAAGGGTAAAAGGCATCCCCTCGACCATGTTTACAAAATACCAAATCATGTAAACTATACGCCAAAATGATGGATGAATTTGGCCGAGCGTCACTTGATATCGTCTGCAAAAGTCAAGAACAACGGGGTCTATCAACGGCGAGCACGACCCTATCGGGCCTAGGGTAAATAGATAGGTATATACACTAAGGAAGCCGGCTTTATGTGTTGTTATGTCCTCATCACGATAGGGAATTTCCACTTCCACCGCGTATTCCCAGCGACACTCGGCCTTCACCTTCTCGACGTCTGTTATTATGCTAATATACTGGGATATGGTTTCACACCATCCCTGCTTCGAGGAAGGTTTATCGACCATAAAATCAGAGGTTGTTTCGCAGAGCCCGGGGATGCATTCCTCGAGAGGTGGGGTACTAGTGCCGTACCCTTATAGGAACGTGGATATGATGAGGCTTTTATCACCTCGTGGAATACTTTTGGAGGCCTTCGTCATTCCTGCTGAAAGATTTCAAGTGAAATGAGAGAGAGATGATCAGGAAAAGGATACAAGAAAGAAGTGATGAGAGCTCTTTTTAAAAGGTTAGAATAAATAATGAAAGGAGAGGGCAGGAGAAGGAGTATTTATAGAGGCCAAACCGCGCGCATAGAGGTAAGCCAAAAGGCAGTCATTCGCCGTAATAAATTCGGATTTTTTCAAGAAGTGTGCAAATATGGCTTCTGAGCATCTCTCACATCAGTCGCTTACATGGAATGACTGATAGGATAATTAAGGCGTTAAAAAGTTGGTGAATTCAAATTGTGTCTTTTCTTTTAATTCCAAGAAACGCAGGGACTATATTTCTACGGTAAAATCCGAGAAGGCCGACATTGAGGGTTCTACGACATTCCGAGCCTCGACCTTGATTTTATTGGAGCAAAATCCGAAGTTCAACCCCGAGGTGCATCCCTCGAGGATCTATCCCAAGGGATCAAAATACCTCGAGGAAGGGTAAAATATCGAATACCATCGTGTAAAAGTGGAAAGCTCCAAAATGCACGTGATTAGAGCAGACCAAGTCTTCAAGAATAGTACAAGTCCGTACCGTGACATTGAATAGATGTACCAGCTACATTTTTTTTTGTAATAATTGCACATGTACTATGTTGGGATTTCCCCTCCTATATAAAGGGTACCCATGTCAGTTTGTAACACACGTTATACTCAATAAAAGAACAAGAACATTCTTTGATCTTTAAACTCAAAATATTTTTTACAATTGCTCCATTGATTTATTGATTTTAATTTATTGTATTCATTAATTGTTCTTCATTTATTACTTGTTATTGATCATAAATAGGCCGTCTTCGAGGCCTTCAATACTATTGTATCCTCTTCGACCACCGTCCGTCAAGCTCTCGAGCTCGACCTCAAGGCCAATTTCGACCAAGCCCGAGATCCCGTCTCTCACTTGCTCGATTTGTGCAATCTCATTATCCTTCGCTCTTATCTCATTTTCTTACCTGTCACTTAGCAATTTTTTTCTAAAAAACTGGTATTAAAATAGATCACATGTTTATAGAACCACAAAATCAAATATAATTATAATTATCATTTTCAAGGTAAACAATGCTGATTGTTTTGCATGATCTCACCTAGATGTGACAGATATCCCATTCGAAGTTGCAGTTTACAAGCTAAGCTTGGACCCCAATTTTCCTCAGATAAAGGAAAAGAAGCATCCAATAGTCGAGCTCAGAAACATGTTTGTTGAGGACAAGGTAACTGAGTTACTTAATATAGGTTCAATACGTGAAGTTTAATATATTTTTTACAAAAAATAGTGGTAATACCAGAAATGAAAAATAAATTTAGAAACTATATTGATTTTAAATATTTGAATAATGTTGTCAAACCCCAACCTGGGGGTGTGACGGACACCGGATGCCCGAAGGTCCCTGTGAACCAACGTCCATGCGTAAATCTTTTATCATGAATCTGGGCCGACCAGACCTCCTAGCATGTTACCAAAATTAATAAATATTCATAATTGAATGTGCAATAAGCCTTAACATTGAATATTTATTTAAATGCTCATCTGTTGCCAACAGAGTCATAACTATATTTACATACACACTATACATTAGTCTGCAAGCTTCTAAGAGTACCATATTATACAACTTAGTCAGGATAAGGCCCCACCATACCAAAAATGATAGAATATAGACTCCAGTACCTATCGACTTCTGTTAAGCTACTAACTGGAGATGTGCATTAAATATAATATAATAATATTCAGCCACTCTTTGGGGCATATCATCGCATATCATATTGTACCCAGTATTGGAAAAGACTCTATAAAATCTCATGCCTTTATCAAATTGTACCCGACCTCATGAGGTCTCAGTTGTACTTAAGTATTTGGTCGTACCCGGCCTGAAGAGGATTCAATACTACCACATAATGCATCATTCTGTACCCGGTCTCATAGAGGACTCGGTGAAGTAAAATAGATACATATATCTATTAGTGCAATGCAAGGTCAATTGTATGAGATATCAAAATTTGACTCAGAATGAATTACATTTAATGACCTCATGATACCATTCGGAAACATCTCAAACTTGAAGGAAAATACCGTTGGTGAAAAATGAATAAGAGCATGAACATTAATATCAAGAAATGCCTATAACAACTCAACCTTACAATAGAATGATCGTTCATAAGGGAAAGTCGCCTGACATACCTTTTTGAAGTACTCTTCCTGAGTTCTTACACTCGTATGGTGATTATCTTCACCTCCAAGAAATCTCAAAAATTCGTACAACAAGACGACATATGATTTCGTGGCGATTACAAGATCTATATGTTAAATTTTACTAGGTTAGCCTCTGATTTAGCCTTGAATCACAAGAAAGTCTTTATAGAGAGTTTTTGGGAGAGACTACATCTGATAAGGTTGTGTAAATAAAAATAAAAGAGGAGAAAAATTGTACTACTTTTTATATTAAATGTAGATATTCCCACTGCCCAAGCACTAAACCGGTCTCCCTGCACCAGCCACTACGCGCGATCGGGCTGCTAGCGCATTCTAATAAATTGTAATCACCTCTTTGTTGCCCTAACGTATCGCCAGCCGATTGGCTGAGCTACAACCCATACTTAGCAATCTTCAACTATCCTGGTGGGTAAAGAGTGTGGGGTGTAACATCATCTCCCCCCGGGAACACTCGTCCTTGAATGTTGAATTACAGTAAATAAAATTCCAGAATTTTTTAATCGTCCTTCTTTCAAACAAATAAAATTGGACCACCCCACGGGGAAGTACTGGGCCGGATGAAGCCCTTATCTAAAAGATCTTTCAGTTGAGCATTCAATTCCTCCAACGCAACAGGGTCCATCATGTATGAAGGAATAGATATCGATTGCATATCAGAAAACACATGGATAGAAAACTCGATCTCCCTATTGGGAGGGATACCCGGGAGCTCATCAGGAAATACATCGAGAAATTCGTTAACAACCGGGACCGACCGAAGGCTTGGAGGCCTTGCCTCTACATCCTGCACTCGCACCAGATGATAGATACATCCTTTCAAGATCATCTTTAAAGCCTAAATGTAAGAAATAAACCTTCAATTAGGTGATACGACATCACCCTTCCATTCAATGACAGGCTCACCTGAAAATTTAAAGCGAATGACTGTCACCAACAATCTAGAGTAGCATAGCAAGAAGCCAGCTAATCCATTTCCATAATGACATAAAATACAACCATATCTAATTCATTTAAATTCAGCTAAGGTGTGACGATCATAAATAATTACATTGCACCCTCGATATATCTGTTTAACTATCACGAACCCACATTTGGGCGTAGACACCTCAAATGCCTAACGTAACAATTAAGGTTCTTTACCACATTTACCAGCAATAAATGGAGTAATGTACGAAAAAGTATAACCTGTATATATCAAAGGATACGCATTAATGGAGAATACAAACAATATACCAGCAACCACATCCGTTGATGATTCTAGGTCCTGTCGACCTAATCATGCATAAATACGATTTTGTTGTCAACCCGAACCAGACATTCCACCTATAGCTCTACTTCTTCCAACTAATGGTTATATTCCTTGATCCCAAGGGTGTAATAATGAAGAAGAAGCTGATCCAGTTGGCCACATCATACTACTCCCACCTCTCACCAGGAAAAAATGCATGATGCAGCCAAGTTTCCCCCATGAATAGCATAAATTCGAACCTTGGCGACAAGTCCCAAAACGGTTCTTACCACATTGGCCACAATATGGTATCAGGGATCTCATCTTAACATATTCTCCACTAGAACGTGACTTCTGTCCTCAGAAATAAGTGGTCTAATCATGACACATTCCCTGGAACTGCAATGGTGCACTCATCGTCGAATAAGATGGATGCCGAGGAATCGAATGTCTATATTAACCTTGAGACTCTCCTGCTTGACTTGTGGACCGAATTCTCTTATGCTAGCCTCGATCGTGCACGTGAGAGGCTCGGTGCTGCCTTTTAGAATCCTCCAAGTTTTGCGCATAGGCTTGGATACGAGCAATGTCCATAATCGGATTTAGAGAAGAAGTGGTGAATTCATTAATCATGTGTGGTCCCAGAACACCCACAAATAGATGTACTCGATCACTCACCTCTGCCACAACCGAATGTGTATACCTAGCTAATGATTTGAATTGCATATTATATTCCCGGACACGCATATTACCTTGCTCCAACCGTAAGAATCATCGTGCCTGGCTCAGAGCTCAACAGGCAAATACTGCTACAAGAAAGGCTTAAAACAACCCAGTCATACAATATAATGATTGTTCATAAGGGAACGTTTATATCAAGTCATACCAACGAAAGAAAGCTGCACTTTCATAGTTTTTTGAAGTACTAACTACTCTTCTTGAGTTACTACACTCCTATGGTGATTATCTTCACCTACAAGAAATATAAAAAATAAGTACAGGAAGAAGAAAGATGATTCGTGATGATTACGAGATTCTTTACATTAAATTGTACTAGGTTCGCCTCTGATTTTGCCTTTAATCACAAGAAATATTTAGAGAGAGATTTTGGGAATGTCTTTGAGAGAGACATAAGCTGATAAGGTTGTGTAAAAAAAATACAAGAGGAGAATATTATACTACTTTTTAAGAAATTCTTGTCCAAACTACCTTTGATTTCTAAATCGAAGGATTGAGAGCAATTGTTAGTGTATTTGGCAGTGCCAGAGGTAGCGGTAAGTGATGCCTAATCCGAGAAGATGAAAGTACGCAATACCCTATTTGTTATGTTATAAAAATAATGTCAGGTGCGGATACTCAATATCCCACCTGGAAAAGTTGGTTGTAGCTCTCGTAGTTTCCGCTCGAAAGCTTAGACAATACTTTGAATGTCACCTTATAGCCGTTGTGAAAACTTTTGCACTGCGGAACGTCCTTCACAAACCTGATTTATTGGGTTGACATAATAAATGAGTGGATGAAATTAGCGAGATTGATATTGAATATAAACCACAGACTATAATTAGGTCACAAGTTTTGGCTGACTTTCTAGCTGACTTTAGTTAGGGGATGATGTCGTTAGCTGCGAAAAAAGCAGCTTTAGTTTCAGGGGCTGTGTTCGGAGTCTGAAAACTATTTCAGATGGTGCATCCAACGTGAAAAGGTCTGATCTTGGGATAGTATTGATTACCCCTTTAGGATAAATCTTAAGGTAGATCATACGACTTGTACATTTAACTAATAATGAAGTCGAGTATGAGGCTATGATCACAGGACTCAAATTAGCCCGAGGAATACGCTCTGAGGTGATTAACCTAAAGTGTGATTCCCAACTGGTGGTCAAATGTATATAGGGAATTTTTGGTGCTAAAAAGGTATGTAGCAGTATTTAAACAATGTCCATGTTTTATTTTCCCGGTTCAGAGAGTGGTCGTTGATCCATATTTCAAGAGAGGAACACGTAGAGGATGATACAGTAGCTAACTTGGATTCTTCAATGGAGTCGATGGGCGCTGATTTCGGTTCATTTGTACAGATGTTGCATTCAGTCCTAGATGTTGATGGTTAATGCAAAGTTAATTCAACAAACCTGGTCCGGGATTGGAGAAATGAATTTATTGAATATTTAAGACATTGCAAATTTCCTTAGGATTCTAAAGCCTCCCGGACACTCAGAACAAAAGTTTCCCGATATTGTCTTATTGATGTACAACTATAGAGGCGATATTTTCGGGGTCCATTAGCTCAATGCTTAGGACTAGCAAGAGCTTGTTATGTATTGAGGGAAGTTCGTGAAGTACTTTGTGGCAATCATTTCGGAGCAGATCCAATGGTGCTAAAGTTAATGTGAAAAGGTTACTATTTCCCCGAATGGAACATCATGCTAAGTCATTGCACAAGGTTGAAGAATGTCAGCGTTATGCTCAGTTAGTACACCAGTCGACTGAACTTTTGCATTCAATTGTGTAGCATTGGCCATTAACAAAATGGGGGATGGATATAGTATGACCTCTGCCACAAGGACCCGGACTGGTAAAATTTATTTTTATTATAACTGATTATTTTTTCTAAATTGGTTGAAGAAGGTGCTTTTCAGAGGGTTGGAGAACTAGAGGTGGTAGATTTCATTTGGCATCACATTATTTATCGATTTGGAGCACCAAAATTAACGTGCGACAATGTGCCACAATTCATACGCTCCAAATTCATAAATTCTTAGAGGAATTGAAGATTAAAAGTATTACTTCGTCTCTATATCATCCAAGTGCTAATGGCCAAGAAGAGTCAACAATTAAGGTAATAATTAAAAAGATCAAAAAGAAGTTAGGGGATGCAAAAGGCAGTTGGCCTGAAGAGTTATCGGGAGTAGTATGGGCGTATGGAACCACTGCAAATCAAGCACCCAAAAAACACCTTTTTCTCTCGTATATGGAGTAGAGGCTGTGATTCCAGTAGAGATAGGTGAACCAACTATGAGGTCTTCCCAAACAAATGAGCTGAAAAATGCTGAAGTATATTTAAGCTAGAGTTGCTTGTTGAGCACGGGGATTTGGCTTATGTGAGGATGATGGTGCAGACACAACGAATAAAAAGGTACTAAAATTATAGAGAAAATATTAATTTTTTTAAGGTTGGAGACTTGGTTCTACAAAAAGTGACTCATAATGCCCGGAAGTCAACGCCGGAAAATTGGGACCAAACTGGGAAGAAATTTACCAAATATCAGCTATAATCGGAAAAGAATCATAACAACTGTAAAATCAAGATGGAGTTAAATTATCAAGCAACTGGAACGTGAGAAGTATTATTATTATTATTAATATTATTATTATATATGTGGATCGGGTTGCACGCCCAATAGTATTATTATATATGTGGATCGAGTTGCACACTGCAATGGTATTGGTATTGATATGTGGATCGGGTTGCACGCTGCAACGGAAAAGATGAATTGTAGTTATCCTTAGTTGTTATATCCCACTACCACCTTATGTTGTAAGAGTGTGAGGTGATGATATTCTGGGGCCCTCCATCATTTTTTTTTCTTTTGGTTGTCATGTTGTTATTCGATTCTTTATTTTGTTATTGCTTTTCCACCTCTTACTCGTATAGGTTTATAGTGAGTGTCTTGTCATAGCCTCGTCACTACTTTTTCAAGGTCAAGCTCGACACTTACTGAGTACATGGGATCGATTGTACTTATATTACACTTCTACACTTCTTGTGTACATCTCGGTGTTGGTCGCAACAACGTTCACAGGTGATAGCTTGGACCCTTCCTATCAAAAGACTAGAGGTAGTACTGCTTTGTAATCATAGACCATGGAGTCCACTTCCTACCTTTACCTATTGCTTATTGTTCCAGACAGTATTGCATTTTCATTTCAAACGAGTATTTACCATTATTACTGGGTCATGTACTTGTGACACTAGATTCTTGGGATAGTCTTAGATGGTGTTGGTTGTAATTTTTGTTATTTTTTATGCTATTTCACCCTTTTATTAATAGAACAACAACAACACCCAAAATAATCTCACATAGTAGGGTCTAGGGAGGGTAGTGCGTACGCATACTTTACCCCTACCGTTGTGGGGGTAGAGAGGTTGTTTCTAATTGAACCTCGGCTCAGGCCCTTTTATTAATATAAATGTCACTTTTATTATTCAACGATTTTAATTATAGTGCTAGTGTTGGCTTGCCAAACAAGTGGATGTTAGCCGTCATCACAACCTCATGATTGAAATTTTGGTTCATTATAAGTTGGTATCAAAGCCTTAGGTCGCACAAGTCTCACGAGTCATGATCAAGCTTAGTAGTGTCTTGAGGATCGGTACGAAGACGTTTGTACTTTTTTAGAGGCTATAAGGCTTTAGGAAACATCACATTCTTTCTTTCTTTATAATGTGAATTTGTTCTATCACGAAGTTTGAATCCTTCTTCTCTTATTCTCACACAGATGTTGAGGACACATGCGTCATCCGTAGTGGATCAGGAGTCAGAGCCCTAGGTTGCAGCCACTACTAGGGGTAGGAGTCGGGGCAAGGGAAAAGGCTAAGGTAGAGGTAGAGCTCAGCCTAGATCATGAAACATCAACCATTGTTGATCCTTTGATAGAGAAGGATGATTTCATTCCATATCACGTTGAGCTAGTAGGACTGACTAGGGTTCTAGAAGGGTTCATTGCTACTCTTGTATTTCAGGATGCCTTAGTCCACATGGTTTGTCCCATGGAGAGTATGGCTCAGGCCGGTGTGTTGTTGGTACGCTCAAATTACACCTATATAAATGGTGTATGGAGGTCTATTCCATATATAATAACCCAACTAGGTTGGGGTCGAATCCTAAGGAATATGTGTGAAAACGATACCTGAATTGTGGTGTCACTTGACTAAGGCCATAATTCTACTCAGCTACTTTAGAAAGAGCTTGTATTGTGAATTATAAAGATAAGCTATTTTGTTAAGAGAATCGATCAGTTGGACTAGTAAACCAAGGTTGTGTCCCCTTAAATGAAATGTAATGCTATCGGTGTTAATATGATATATTTCTAATGGGAAGTCTTTTGATATGCAAATGGGTTTTAAATGACTACCCAACATTTTTCAATAGTTTGGTAGTACTTTCTCTTTATGATTTTCCCAAATATAGAAGAGTTACAATTAAGAACAATCAATTTATGCCAAGTATAACCCATTTATTCCTAAGTGATTTTATTAAACAAGTTTTAAAGGATCGAGTTCTTGCTATTCATTTCTACTAAATCCTAACCCACTTTTCCAAGTGAAAGATAAAGTAAAATGGCACTAGTTAATGTTTGCAACCACCAACCATAAATGAAGCATGCGAAATGTATAGAAACAAACAACCCATTATATATAATTCAATTCTACCAAATCCTAACCCACTTTTCCAAGTGAAAGATAAAGTAAAATGGCATTAGTTAATATTTCCAACCACCATAGATAAATGAAGCATGAAAAATGAATAGAAATCAAGAATCCATTATACACATATTCAATGGTAAACACACATTAATACTATACCCACTTTGGGCCCACAACCTTAATATCTAAAGATAGCTACTCATATTAAAATACAAGAACAAAGCTTTAAAGAAAGTAATGAAAACTTACAATGAAGACAAAATGTTGGAATCTACCCAAAAAGCTCAAAATAAATGTAGTATCCATTGCTCTAAATGGAGGCCTTTTTTAAAACAAGATGTCCCAATAAAAAATAGTAGTTATTCTATTAATAATTTCCCAAAAGGTATGGACAAAATGTGACAGAAATAGCCATTTAGGAGAGTTCGGGGTAGTAGAATGGACTGCGTGTAACGACCCGATCGGTCGTTTTGAGCTCTAGCGCGTTCTTTGGCAGTTTGAGGCCATGAATAACTTCACTTAAGGTATTAAGACTTGTACACATGGTTGGAATTGAATTCCTGGAGTTTCAGAGTTGATTTGGAAAGAAAATTCTCATTTCGGAAGCTTTAAGTTGGAAGAATTGACTAAAGTGTGAGTTTTGAGAAAACGACCTCAGAATCGGGATTTAAAGGTCCCAACAGGTTCGTATGATGATTTTGGACTTGGGCGTATGTCCGGATCGGGTTTTGGATGACTCGGGAAAGTTTCGGCGCCTATTTTAAAAGTTAGCATTTTTGGGAGAATTTTATAAATTTGGGTTAAAGTGCATTTCAATATTATCTATGTTCGTTTTGGATTCTGAGTCTAGGAATAGCTTTGAATGCTGATTCTGGTCTTGGGAGCGCGTCCGGAAGTTGATCTAGAGGTCTGTAGGTCATTTTGGAGTGGTTTGGCAAAAGTTATAAATTTTAAGGTTTTTGAGAGGTTGGACAAGAAGTAGTCTCCTTGATATCAGGGTTGGAATCCGATTCCGAAATGCGGTGTAGGTCCGTAATATCAAACGGGACTTGTGTGCAAAATTTGAGGTCAAGCGGGCGTGATTTGATAGGTTTCGACATTGAATGAGGAAGTCTGAAGTTCTAAAGTTCATAAAGCTTGAATCGGAGTGCGATTCGTAGTATTAGAGTTGTTGATGTGATTTGAGTCCCTGAGTAGGTTCGCATTAAGTTTTGAAATTTGTTGGTGTGATGGGATGAGGTCCCAGGGGCACCAGGTGGATTTCGGGTGGCTAACGGACCGAGGTGGACATAGACGAAAGGCTGAGGGCTGGTTTCATCTAGTGTAACCGCACCTGCGAGGTTTTGGCCGCAGGTGAGGAGCCGTAGAAGCGGCCATGAGGGTCGCAGATGCGATTATGGCTTGGGAGTGCTGGGTTCGCAGATGCGGTCATCTCGCCGCAGGAGCAAGACCGTACCTGCGGAAGAGAAGGCGCATAAGCGAATAATGGGCCGGGAGCCCTGGACCGCAGAAGCGGCATATTGTCCGCACCTGCGGAACTGCATATTGTCGGCCGGCATTGTGTCCCTTTAAAGCGTGTGTTTGGCTCATTTCAACCCCATTTCCTCCATGGTAACCGCTTGTGGAGCAACTTGGGAGTGCCATTTTCACCACCAAGCATGAGGTAAGTGGTTTGCACTAGTTTTGAGTTAAATACAAGGTTTATACATGGATTTAGTCGTGAAAATGTGTAGAAACTGTGGGATTGGAAGTAAAAACCAGATACATGTATTTTTGGATATTGGCCACGAAATTGGGCGTCAGATTGAGAGTAAAATTTATATTTGAGTTTGCGAGGTTATGGGTAAAGTTTATCTTCAAAAATTCGGAATCCGGGCATGTGGGCCCGAGGTTGATTTTATCGACTTTTCGATCGGGGTTAGAAATTGTTATAAATTGGATTATAATGAGTAATTGAGCATATACTAATGGGTTTGCATAATTATTGGCTAGATTCTTGTATTTCTTGCCTTGCAAATGTATAAATAATGATGTTACCTCCTTGCCCTGAGATAAGCTATTAAGTGCTGAAAAGTGAATTTATAAATCTCTTGTCATCAAAAGGATTGATTACGTGTTTCATAATTTCCTTAAATTTACTGATGTTTTTCAGGAAATCCACGACTAATTATACTGTTAGTACATTACTGTTGGACCACTAGTAATTGTCGGAGTCGACCTCTTGTCACTACTTCTTCGAGATTAGACTGGATACTTACTGCGTACGCATTGTTTTCGTACTCATACTACACTTGCTGTGTATTTTTGTTGCACAGGAACATGTATCTGTAGTGGCCTGGTTGGGTGCAACGCCATGGTTGATATAGAGAATCAGGTGAGATGCAACTCTCGAGACGACCCCCAGCAAGTACAGTCTCCTTTAGAGTATTGTATTTTATCTTTTGTCAAATATGTAGAAAGTTATTTTATTACATTTTATTTCCTAGAACTTGCTCATGCACTAGTGACACTGGGTTCTGGCTGACGATGGGATTATTCAGTATTAAAATTTGTAAAGATATTATTACACTCGGTGAAGTTCATTATTTGTCGTTTAATATAAGGAAAGAAATGATTTCAAAACTACTAAGAATGAGAATTAAACTAACTTCTTGGAGTTTGCTTGCCTGATTATGGCGTCCGATGCTATCACGACCCTTAATGGATTTTGGGCCGTGACAGCATGGTATCAGAGCACTAGGTTCCCTTAAGTCTCACGAGTCATGAGAAAGTCTAGTAGAGTCTTGCGGATCGGTACGGAGACGCCTGTACTTATCTTCGAGAGGCTACAGGGCTGTTAGGAGTACTTCCCTTCTTGATTCCTCATCATGCGGTTTGATTCCATTGAGGCTTATTCCTTCATTTCCTTTCCATTCAATCTTATATGATGTGAAGCGCCTGTTATGAATCGGGAATTGAGGAATTGTAATGGTACTACAGATGTGGTGCGGGATGTTTCTCCCAGCGTAGTTGTTTGGGGTATTATCGTCACCTTGCGGAAGTATATTATGTCATCTCATCTCAGTAGATGTGCTTATGAGAGCTTTGAGGCTATGAATAGGTTGCTGTGATGCTCATGAACAGTTATGATGCAGTAATTGGTGTAATGGTGGAGTGTTGTACTATGTGTTGAAGTAGTGAATAACTTGAAAGAAGGTCTGCTTAAAGCATGATTTAGAGATTCGGTATTTTATTTCGGCGGAGGAAAGGCAATCAGACTATGAATGTGCAGGTTTGGATTGGTAGAGTAACGGGACTTAGTGTTTTCAACTTTGGTGGAATTTTCATCTGCGACGTGGTTTCATTATCCTCAATTGAATGTGATAAGTTCGTCGGTGTTATGATCTTCTTCAGTTCACCTTTAGGCGTGATGTTGTGAAATGGTGTCGGAGAAGTGGCTGTCAGAGATCACAGTGTGCGGTGGTTTAGGATCGGGTCAGTGTTTCTAATGTTGACGTCTCGAGAAAGATGTCTTTCGAAAAGTTTTAAAGTGGTAGGGATCTTTTGGTTCAAGTGGTGCAGAGATAGATATAGATTTAAGGAAACAACTAGGCAGCAAAGGATGAGGAAGGACATGTGGGGAGCGTCAGGCACTGGTTAAATTTCTAGAAGGTCGGGTGTAAGGAGCGAAAGTCGAGAACTTGCTTGAGGGAGGTTAGTTTGACCAAAGTGGGAGAGCGGAAGAGTAGCATATGGGTTTAGTGGTAGGGTAGCTACACACCTTGAGGAAAAGTTTAGAGTGATTTGGGGATTTTAGGAACAATTATTGGGTCCACGAGGTTAGTTTGAAATATTGGCTATTATACGGCGGGATATTGGGTGCAATAGAAAGGGAGTTGCTGATGCAAAGAAGGATGCAATATAACTTTTAATCGGAAGATATTGTCGCACATTTAGTTGATGTCCACGAGAAGTGAACGGACTAGTACAGTTGGTGAATGACCACGGGCTCAGGATGGGTTATGGATATCGTAGTGATTGTATCCCGTGTAGAGATGTTGGAAGATGTCTGCGTGTAATTTCCATAGGTTGGTTATCTCATGTGAGCAGATCATCGATCCCATGGTTGACGAAGTTTCAGCGAAGAATTCTATTGGCTATCCAGTAAGAGGTCAAATATGTTAATGTTGCTAGAGATGCAAAGTGTTCATGAAATGCTAACAGAAGGATTTCGAGGAATTTGGTAGTTGATTGCGCAAGGTCATGTCATCAATGAAGAAAGAATCTTGGTGGGTTCCATAGTTGTGTAAGTAGTGTCTCCAAGCCAAGTGGGAGAGTTGATACGCTCAAATTACACCTTAAAATAGTGTAAAGCGATCGTTTTCCAATATAGCAACCCAACGAGGTTGGGGTCGAATCCCACATGGAATAGGCATGAAAAGTTTACTTGAGTAGTGTGAACCTTAACTTAACTCGTCTTTCTATTCCGTTAGAGTAACAAAAGTATTGCAGTAGATTGAATTGTAATTTAATAACAAGCATGATTAAATAAGGTACTACTTAATTTGATTATCTAAACCAAGGTTGTGTCCCCTTCAATGAAATGTAATGCTACTGATGTTAATATGATATATTTCTAATGGAAGGTCCTTTGGATATGAAAATAATTTCTAAATGACTACCAAATAGTTTCCAATAAAATAAAATGCACTAATTCCTAAGCGATTCCATTAAACAAGGTTTAAAACCTTGAGTCTTTGATATTTACTCCTACCAAACCCTAACTCACTTTTCCAAGTTGAGAAAGAATATAATGGCGCTTGCTAATGTTTGCAACCACTAACAATAAATGAAGAATGAGAAGTAAATAAATATCAACCAACCATTATACATATATTCAATGTTAAACACCAATTGACATTACACCCATTTAGGGTCCACAACCTTAGTAATTAAACTAGCCACACATGCTAAAATATAAAAGCAAAGGAATATTAAATGTCATAAATGCTTACAAAAGTGCACGATTCTTGACTTGAAAACTTCCAGACAAGATGCCCCCACAAAACCCCAATAAATCTATTTATGGTAGGGTAAAACTTGGGGCCAATTTCGGACAAAAATGCCCTTTCAGGTAAAATATGCGACCGCATTTCTGTCGCATAACAGATATGCGGTCCGCATTCTCTTCAATCTCACTGCATCTTCAAAACCCGAGTTCCAGGAAGTCATTGCATTCTAGTTATGCGGTACGCATTGTTGATATGCGGCCGCATATTGTCATTGCATTGATGCTCTCAGCCACTTCTATAGTAGGTCTGCGATGCATTATGCGGCCCGCAAACCAGTTCTGTGGTCACATAATGGACCGCATTTCTTCACTTGGATTTGGCCACACTGACTGTTGGACTCTGCATTTCACCTGGGCATTATGTGGTCCGCATGTTGGATTTGTGGTCCGCATTTTCAACTATGTGGTCGCATTTTGCCCATCTTGTCTTTCTTCGGCCTTTTGATTACATTTCTATGTTTTTGGGTCCTTAAGCTTCATGCACTGCAAAACATCAAAATTACATAAGTATGAAAGACAATTGCATTTAAAACGAGAAAAAATCTAAGCAATTGGTATTAAATGTGCCGAAATTCTCCGGCACATCAACACCCCCAACTTAAACTCGCGCTTGTCCTCAAGCAGCTAAAACAACTCTATCCTATTCTAGACTCCAACTAAACAACATGAAACAATAGTGACCGTGGACGGTGTTAATTGTCAGTATTACAAGCCTGGAATTTCGTTTATTTACCCGTCCTGAACAATCATTCCTATTCACAAAGAACCTGATCAACTTGTGAACTTCGAGCCTCGACCAATTTGACAAAATGTTACTCGCAGTTGAGTTCCTTTGCATTCGACTTCATGAGCTCAACTGCTGTTAGACCTCACAGTTCAAATGCTATTACCAGAAAGAAAGTCCCAAACTCTTAATATTTACAATGACAACAAAAGGGACATATTCACACAGGCACTCACTCTCACAAAGAGTTTCAAGTGTTAGAACACATCATACCATAAGCTTGCCCTTATTTTAATTCGTCGCCTATTCAAGAACATTTTGTTGGAGATCCCATAAGGACTTTTTAAGATTTTAATGTAGGCTTAGGGAAGGGTTGGATAAACATTTGGCTACAAGTGACTACACCTTCCTTGAACACTACTCACATTTTTCTTTCTTGTTGTCCTTTGTTTATTTTCAAACTACACAACCCTCATTGGATCTGAGTTAACAACATCGAACCACCTTAAATACCTCTCTAATTTTCTTCAAGGCTCTATATTTCGATATATATACAAATATTTCTTTTTCTTCTTTGTTTTTTTTTTAATTTTCTTTTGGAGTTTGAATAATTTCATGTGAAGACTTTGAGGTATAGGTTCTTACACTCACTGTACAACGTTACCAATTTCCAACTTGACACCACACCCCCAACTTAGGCTTTTAACCTCATTCTCAATGTTCAAGGAGGGACGGGTTCAAAAGAGGGAATTATTTTACAGCATGGGCAAAGTTTCTAATGAGGTGACCAAACAAAAGGTTAAAGGCTCAAATGGGGTAACTAGTGATAATGTCTATACAGTGGGTAGCTTGAAAGGCTAACTTGGTTTTCAAATAACACAAAGACTGCCTAAGGTCATTTCTCCAACTAAATGTACTTATCAGGAGCATCAAAAGACCAACTCGGCAAGTTCTAGATGACTGACGTAGACACGAGAATTATTTACACAAAACTAACACACATGGCACATGAACTGTTTGGCTCAACATATTTTTACAGTTGGCAACTCGGAACATTCTAAGTAAGCATGGAGTCACAAAGCGAGCCTCAAGTTCACCCAGATGGTCAACAATATTTGTTTTTGTTAAACAATAGAAGGGTATTGCTTATTTACAGCCATACATGCTTGAAACTAGACACTCACACCAAACCGGTCAAAATGTTTCATTCTACTGCCATGGTTATACTATTACACCCTTGGAAAAGAACCCGACGAAGAAAAACCAAGGGGAATTCATTGCTAATTACTAAAGATGTACATGCATACAACTATCTATATGTTTTTGGTTTTTTTATATGTACAAAGATAACACAATTATATACATGAGTTGAAGAGAATTTTCTTATATACACCAAGATCACTACAAAAAAATATGTACAAGATTACAAAAATATATACAATATATACAAGGCTATCCCACCCCCAACTAAAAAGCATGCATTGTCCCCAATGCATAAGAAATGAGAAATAGAGTAGTAGGGGCTCCTGGGGTGCACTAAGCACTATGGGAGTCTGTACCATGTTTAGTGGTGGTGGGGTCACCCTATGATACTTCGGCTAGGACTGATGAGATTGCAGCTTAAGGAGTTACCTCAACGGGAGGTGGTGTGACCTCCACCTACCCTGTTGATGGGACTGGGGCCTTGGAGCTTCTAGCTTCACCTGCTGATGGCGGAATGGTCGATGATATGGCTCTGGTGACCATGTCTTCTAGCGAGTGCTCAATCGCTGTCAGAATAGCTGCTTCTTCTTCTTTTTCTACAGCTGTAGGGACGGCAACCTGCTTACCTTTCTCCTGGGGACCCTCATCCTCATCGGACTATGACTCCTCGTCTATCTCCTCCTCATATGTGTCCCCGACCTCAGACTCGACAGCGTGTCCAGAATCATCCCCATATTGGATGTTAATGTGTGCAGGGGGAACTGGAGTCAGGGAAGCCCCGACAGTCTATGGCTCAGGTGCTGTCATCAGTGTGGAGAAGTGAAGGCCGAACCCTGCCACAGTCATACCCGCTCCCTGCTCTCCTTCCTTGGGAAAGAAGGAGGATAGATCGAACTCCAAATTTTGCATTTTTTAGAGTTCGGTCTTCAGTGTGTCAACCTCATCACGGAGCTTGGGCAGGCCTCCAACCTCACCCCGCTCTACCCTGTCATGTCGATTGTCAATTCACTGGAGACGATCTCCATAGGAGCCATGCTACTGCTGGAGTGCTGTCACTGAGGATTAGATAGGAGTAAGAGCCTGCCTCATCAGAGTAGGCAGGTCATTCAGAAGCCGGTCTACCTTTGCATTGGCATGCTGAGCTAAAAGACCTAGCCTCAAAAGAGCTAGAAGAGTAGCAGAAGGCTGAGCAATAGTGGCCTGAGAGGTGGAATATAGGGTGGCAGTGGATGCCACTGTGGCCGGAGGAGAAGTAGGTGGCTGGGAGTTCTAAGTGTTTGCATCAGCAGGAATCTTGATCTGAATCTCTGGAAGAGCAGCGGCTAAATGTGGAACCGCGTCATTGTTGCGCGTGATATCAATATCCTTCAACTATATCCCCATCTTGTCATGGTGTGGCAGTGTAGGGACATCCACCACCTTACCGTGGGCGGTGATCAAGCATTGGAAGGGCAGTGACGTGGCGTTTTGGTTGGCTCATACCCCTAGCTCTCGGAAGATAATGTTACTGACTTCAATCTTGATCTCAGTCATAATGCATGCAATGAGAAGAGCTTTCTCAATGCTTATGTCAGTCTCGTTCTGGGATGGTATCAAGCGAGAGGTGACAAGGGTGAGACAAAATCTACCCTCTCGTGTAATATCTTCCTTGAATATTTTGTTCAGAGGGTCAATCCAAGCAGGGGTCCCCGTTGCGATCATTGAGGAAATCTAGGCTCGCTCAGCATCTCTGTTGGCCCACTTGGCCTCATACTCCGCTGTGCCCATATTCCAACTTTTAAAGTATAGGTCATTTATTGTGGCCTTGTCACAAAGCACCGACTTCCCTCGAACAATGTCCGACTAACATAATACCTTGTTGCCCTTGTGATGAGTTGTTCTAGAGGCCCCGTATGATGCGTAGAACTCTCGCACTACCATTTCATCGAAATCATCAGGTATGTTAGTCAAGAAATCCCAGTTTCTATCCTTGATATTCTCCAGTATGTGAGGGTACTGTTCCTGTAGTTCGTTCAGACTCAAATATTTATCTTTGATAATTTTTTGTTTTGTGTGCCCTTCTTTATACAGACTCCTAGATCCTGTGACCTCAAACCGGAGTTGGAAGTCATCTCCCATCTTTCTTCTTACCTCATCATGTAGGTCGACTGAGGGCAAGCTCTCCTCCTCATCATACTGGGAAGGATGTTGAGCAAAAGGTCGGGATGGTTCTTGGCGTGAATGTTTTGCTTGTTGTGTTAGATGACCGGATGAGGTCCTCTTTTTAACAGCAACAAATTTCTTCGAAGCCACATCTGTAAAGAAATGAAGTGTTAGCGACATAGCAGACATCAGAGAAAAATGTAACTAAGGATAGTAAAAAACGCGACAGGGTATGCGGTCGCATAACCACTATGTGTACCGCAAACCTGTTGCAATTATCAATATGCAAGAGATGAAACAATTATACGATGAGTTTTTTGATCGCATATCCATTATGCGGTTTGCATACCAATCGCAAAACGGAGCACTAGAAAACGCACTCACACTAGGCGATCGCAAAATCCACAGCATAGTTGGATATGCGAACGCAAAACTGCCGCAAACAACGTACCAAGACTGGGTAATGACTGTCTGGGTATACGGTGGGTTTGCGGTCTGCATATTTCTTATGCGATTGCAAAGACGTCGCATTTGGTCATCTCCCTCAAGCCACCTTTGGTTTCCTCTGCGGCACGAATACGGACCGCACATAATCTTTGCAGGCCGCGAAAAATCATCGTCCCCATGGTTTGTTTCTAACCCTACAATGGTGGTTCGTAGATTCACTACCCAACAAGCTCAACCTACTTCATTATGCAAGGACTCTCATGATGACCAAAAAGAAAGATACAAAATCAAAGAGAAAACCAAGGACTCAATTACATGAACAGCAGACAAAAATTAAAACTAAAATTTAGGGAAATGAGGTAAGGAAGGAGAACATACCAGATTTTAGATCAATGAGACACAAGCAATGAGACGAATTAAAGAAATGTGATCTTTGTACACTTTGTCTAATTGCAAACCGCGTTCCTCTCTTCTTTGCTTTTTTTGAACGGGTGTTATGTGAAGGGGTAGGGTTACTTACCTGGGGAGAATGCGGTGCGTAAGTGAACACATAACACATTATGCGACCGCATAAGTGTTATGCGGTAGTGTTACCTCAAGTCTTCCTCAAAGTCATTATGCAGTGCACTTTACGATCGCATAAATGATATGCAGTCCGCAAAGTGCACCTCTCCGCCGCACTTTGGCAACTGATTTTTCCCCAGCACACTGTCTAAGTATGCGATGCCTATGTGGTCCACATAGTAAATATGCGATCATATACATGTATCAAACCTCTCTTAGTGATTTGTTTTTCATTTCATGCGAAATTTCACCCAGTTTTATGACTTTTTTTTTTTCGGATCACCTGCACTCTAACACACACTTTAAATTGCTCAATTTAATCTATCTAACCAAAATTAAAAATTAAAGAACAAAAAGGATGTTACCACACATGGGTTGCCTCCCATGAAATGGTTAATTTAACCTCGCGGCACGACGAAGTTGGCCCTTCTTCGGGCTTACTCATTAGTCGGGCATGGACCATCTTTGAGAACAAACTGTTCTACCAACTGTTTTTCTCCATCTGTGCCCAAGTAGTGCTTGACTCGCTGGCCATTTACTTTGAAGGTTCGGATCCCATCCTTAGATTCTAATTCCACATCTCCAAAAGGGGATACACCTACCACCTTGAATGGGCCGGACCACTTTGATTTTAGTTTGCCCGAAAACAATTTGAGCCTTGAGTTGAAAAGAAAAACCAAGTCACCCGACTTGAACTCCCTTTTCAAGATATTTTGTCATGGACGAACTTCATACTTTCGTTGTACACAGCTACACTTTCATATGCATGGAAACGGAACTCCTCCATTTCATTGAGTTGTGTTAACCTCAAATTTACAGCTTCAGCCCAGCCTAAGTTAAAACTATTTAAATCCCACATGGCTTTGTGCTCCAATTCTACGGGTAGATGACAAACCTTTCCGAGGACGAACCGGTAAGGTGAAGTACCAATACGGGTTTTGTACGCCATGCGGTATGCCCACAATGCGTCATCTAGCTTCTTTGACCAGTCGGTCATGTTGGCATTAACAGTCTTTCCTATAATATTCTTTATCTCCCGGTTGGAAACTTCAACTTGGCCACTTTATTGGGGTTGATAAGGTGTGGCCATATTATGATTGACGCCATACTTCTCTAGTAGCCTCGTGAAAGCCTTGTTACAGAAGTGAGACCCACCATCACTAAGAATGGCTTTAGGAGTGCCAAACCGTGTGAATATATTTTTCTTTAGGAATGCGGTTACACACCTTGCCTTATTGTTTGGTAGGTAAATTGCTTCAACCCACTTGGACACATAGTCCACAGCCACCGGGATGTATTTCATATCACATGAGCTTACAAAGGGGCCCGTAAATCAATCTCCCACACATCAAAGATATCGACCTCCATCACAGTGCATTGGAACTTCGTGCCTCTTAGAGATTGATTGCTACCTCTCACATTTGTCACAAGCCTTGAAAATTTGATTTCCATCTTGATAAAGCGACGGCCAATAATAGCCACATTTAAGTACCTTTTCCGTCGTTCGATTACCCCCATTGATGACCCCAACCGGTGAGTCATAGCATGCCTTTAGAATTTGCATCATCTCTTCTTTTGGAATGCACCTTCTAATGATGTTATCGGCACAAATGCGGAACAAGAATAGTTCTTCCTAATAATATTGTTGGCACTCTCTCAAAAACTTCTTCTTTCGGTAAGCTTCCAGTTCATCCGGAATGAGGTCACTAACCAAGTAGTTCGTAATATCGGCGTACCAAGGAGTAGATGAAGAAGACAGTGCCAAAATATGCTCATCAGGAAAAGCATCATTTATGTCAAGATTTTCCTTCGGTCGCCCTTCTTCTTGAAGCCTAGAGAGATGATCCGCTACTTTGTTTTCTGCGCCCTTACGGTCCTTGACTTTAAAGTTAAATTCTTGCAATAGGAGGACCCACCATATTAACCTGGGTTTGGAATCTTTCTTTCCCATGAGATAGAGAAGAGCGGCATGATCGGTATACACCACCACCTTAGACCTCAACAAATAAGGTCGGAACATTTCAAAAGCATATACAATGGCAAGAAGCTCTTGCTCTGCCAGAGTATAGTTCACTTGTGCCCCGTTGAGTGTCATGAAGAACCTTGTTATGCCGTTGACCCCGAACTGCTCCAATAGCTACACCACTGGTATCACACAGGAGTTTGAATGGAAGAGACCAATCTGGTGTGACAATAATGGGTGTCGTGGTGAGCTTCTGTTTCAGCTCTTCAAATGCCTTAAGGCACTTTTCATCAAACACAAACTTGGCGCCTTTTTCAAGGAGCTTGCACATAGGATTTGCAGTTTTGGAGAAGTCCTTCGTAAAACGCCGATAAAATCCGGCATGCCCTAAAAAGCTTCTAACACCTTTTACCGATGTTGGTGGAGGAAGATTGGAGATGATATCTACTTTTGCTAGATCAACCTCTATGCCATGTTTTGAAATATTGTGCCCCAGGACAATGCCTTCGTCCATCATGAAGCGATATTTCTCCCAGTTAAGTACAAGGTTGGTCTCCTCACATCGCTTGAGCACTTGTCTAAGATTGTCAAGACAATGCTCAAAAGAATCACCTATAACCGAAAATCCGTCCATAAAAACCTCTAGGAAATCCGCCACCATGTCTGAGAAGGTTGACATCATGCATCTTTGAAAGGTAACCGGAGCTTTGCATAAACCAAGTGGCATCCGGCTAAAGCCAAAGGTTCCATATGGGAAGTGAATGTTGTCTTTTCTTGGCCCTTCAGTGCTATATTGATTTGGTTATAGCCGGAATACCCATCGAGGAAGCAATAGAATGATCTTCCCGCTAGCCGATCAAGCATTTGATCAATAAAAGGCATAGGGAAATGATCTTTCCATGTGGCACTGTTGAGCTTCCGATAGACCATGCATACTCTCCACCTGATGACCGTCCGTGTAGGGATAAGATCATTCTTTTCATTGTGAATTATTTTCATGCCTCCCTTCTTCGGTACATATTGCACCGGACTCACCCATGAACTATCCGCAATGGGGTAGACAACCCTAGCATATAACCACTTGATTATCTCTTTCCTGACCACCTCTTGCATGGATGGATTCAACCTCCTTTGGTGTTCAAAACTCAGCTTGGTTCCGTCTTCCAATTGGATTTTATGCTCACAAATTTCGGAGGGAATACCTTGAATGTCCGCTATTGTCCATCCAATTTCTTGTCGGTGTTCTCTCAAGACATTAAACAATTTTCCTACTTGCACATCATCTAAGAAAGAGGAAACAATTAGGGGTAAAGTAGCATTAGAGCAAAGAAATTTGTACCTCAAATGTGATGGAAGTGGCTTGAGCTCAAGTTGTGGTGGCTCCATGATGGAAGGCTTTGCGGGAAGAGTGGCTCTCTTCTCAATGTAAAGAGAGAGTTTCTTCGGTGCATAAGAGTAGGGCCCGCGTCCTTCTAATGCATTCACGGCTTCTACATACCCCTCCATGTCCTCTCCATCAAAATTTACCATGATTGCTGCCAAGGCCTCACCAAGGCACTTTTCCTCCATCATCATGTCACTAGCATCCTCGACCTCATCAACAACATCTGTTATCGAGATCCCTTCATATGCGTTCGGAAAATTCAAACCCTTACTAGCTTGGAAAGTGACTTCCTCATCATTCACTCGGAATTTGATTTCATTTCGTTCCGAGTCCATCAAGTCTCTTCCTGTGGCAAGGAATGGTCTTCCCAATATGATAGGAATTTCATTGTCAACCGCACAATCAGTGATAACAAAGTCGGTCGGTAGGAGGAACTTCCCCACTTTTACTAAGACATCATCCACAATACCCACGAGTCTCTTGATTGAATGGTCGGCCATTTGCAATCTCATTCTTGTGGGTCTTGGCAACCCCAATCCTGCTTGCTTGTAAATAGCAAGAGGCATCAAATTTATGCTAGCACCATTATCACAAAGTGCCCTTGCAAAATCTCTCAACCCGATAGTACATGGAATGGTGAATTCTCTCGGGTCTTCCTGCTTCTCAACGGTGGTTGTGGAAATAATAGCACTAACCCGGTGAGTTATGTTCACCACTTCATTCTTGGTGAATCTCTTCTTGGTCATCAAGTCTTTTATGTATTTGGAAAATCCCTCCATCTCTTGGTAATCCTCCAAGAAAGGGATTTGTACCGACAATTGCTTCAACATATCATAGAAATTCTCGAACTTGCCATCATCTACCCTCCTTGCAAGCCTTTCAGGGAATGGAGGAGTAGGACTATGAATCGGTGAATGAGCTTTTGGGGTCTCCTTCACCTTTTCCTTAACCTCATCATGATTTGCTTTTTGGATTTTTACCTCTTGGGAGGGTTTCTCATTTTCAACAACAACCGGCACTTCGACTTGTGCCTCAACTTCTTGCTCAAGATCATCTACCTCAACTACTTGTTCACTCTCACCTTGAAGGACCTTACCGCTTCTAGTCGTAATAGCCATGCAATGATTATATGAACCGCTCACATTCCCCTTTGGGTTGACAATTGTATCACTTGGAAGAATACCTTTTAGTTTAGGGTTTTGTTCTCTTGACAAGTCTCGCATTTGCATCTCAAGCCTTTGTATAGAGGTGTATTTGTGACCTCATGATTTCGGACATGTTCTTCATCGTAGCCACACCTCTCTCTTGATTTTGCAAGATCTTTTCAAGCATCCCTTCTAACTTCAATTCATTTGAAGGACCCTCCGTGTAATACTGCCCCTTCGGTGGAACATAGGGGTTGGAGCTCCGGTTGGCATAATTGCTATTGTTGTTTTTCCAATTACCTTGACTCGAACCACCTTGTTCATTGTACCAATTTTTTTGGCCATGACCTTGTGGGTTCGGCCTCCATTGATTTTGTTGGAGATATCCTCCTTGAAAATAATGATAATAGTTGGCTTCTTCAAACTCTTGATTTCCCTTCGGTTGCATGTCTTCCACAAAATTTACCTTGTTTGTTTGGCTCTCCGTAAACATCTTTGTCAACACATCAATGTTGGTGGCAAAACCGGCAATCAATTGGTCTCTCTCTTGATTTTCTTTGATCATATTGGTGAGAGAGGGAGTACCATAAGAAATTCCACCACTAGCATCTTCAGAAAGCCATGCTTGATTGTGTTTGGCCATTTATCCAGATTTTCTGTAATCCGGGTGAATGATTTGTCCATGAAAGATCCGTTTTCTGCATTTTTTGCTGTGGACTGAGACAATGGATCCAAACTCATGTAGAACTACTCCATCAGAATTCCATCCGAAAAACCATGGTTCGGTGACCTCACTAAGTACAACTTGAATCGGTTCCACACTTCATGTAAGTGTTCTCGTAGTATTTGTTTGTAGAAGAAGATTTTATCTCTAAGCTCAGACTTCTTGCTTTGAGGGAACTAGTTAGACAAGAAGGCACGGACAAGCTCGGGCCAAGAAGTGATGGATTGAGGAGGTAGTTTTTGAATCCACTTTCTCGCTTCTCCAGTCAATGAGTATTTGAATACTCGCAATCTCAAGGCATCGTCTGTTATATTGTTCTGCTTATGCATGGCGCATAAACCAAAGAACTTCCTAAGATGTTGCGTTGGATCATCATCAGTAGAGTTTCTGAATAATCCTTCTTCCTTAAGCATTAGGATTAACCAATGTTCTACTTTAAATGTAACAGCTTCCACCCGTTGATGAAGGATAGCATTGGTATCATCAAGATATTCCTCAATGTTCGCAAAGGGATTCTCATCTTCCTCATACTCGGCCATTCTCACCTATCACCCCAAGCAAAGCAAGCAAAATGTGATGGAATAGAAAAGATGTAATGTAAAGTGCACACTATTTAGTAATTTCAAAACCGTATTCCCCGGCAACGACACCAAAATTTGATACGCTCAAATTAATCTTTAAAATAGTGTAAAGAGATCGATGTCAAATATAGTAACCCAACGATGTTGGGGTCGAATCCCATAGGGAATAGGCGTGAAAAGTTTACTTGAGTAGTGTGAATCTTAACTCGTCTTTCTACTCTGTTAAAGTAACAAAAGTATTGTAGTATATTGAATTGTAATTTAATAACAAGGATGATTAAAGAAGGTAGTAATTAATTTGATTATCTAAACCAAAGTTGTGTCCCCTTCAATGAAATGTAATGCTATCGGTGTTAATATGATATATTTCTAATGGAAGGTCCTTTTGATATGCAAATGATTCTAAATGACTACCCAATATCTTCCAATTGTTGGGTAGTATTCCATTAAACAAGGTTTAAAACCTTGAGTCTTTGATATTTACTCCTACCAAACCCTAACTCACTTTTCCAAGTGGAGAAAGAATGTAATGGCGCTTGCTAATGTTTTCAACCACTAACAATAAATGAAGAATGAGAAGTAAATAAATATCAACCAATTAAATGTTAAACACCCATTGACATTACACCCATTTAGGGTCCACAACCTTAGTATTTAAAACTAGCCACACATGTTAAAATACAAAAGCAAAGGAATATTAAATGTCATAAATACTTACAAAAGTGCAAGATTCTTCACTTGAAAACTTCCAAAAGATGGGACTATTCAAAGTTTGGGTTGTAGCTCTTTTTCCAGACAAGATGCCCCCACAAAACCCCAATAAATCTATTTATAATGCGCTAAAACTCGGGGCGAATTTCGGACAAAAATGACCTTCCAGGTGAATTTTGCGAGTGCATTTCTGTTGCATAACAGATATATGCTCTGCATTCTCTTCAATCTCACCGCATCTTCAAAACCCTAGTTCCAGGAAGTGACCGCATTCTAGTTATGCGGTCTGCATTGTTGATATGCAGCCGCATAGTGTCATCACATTTATGCTCTCAGTCACTTCCATATGAGGTTTGCTATCCATTATGCGGCCCGCCAACCTGTTATGCGGTCGCCTAATGGACCGAATTTCTTCACTTGGATTTGGCCACACTGACTATTGGACTCTGTGGTTCACCTGGGCATTATGTGGTACGCATGTTAGATTTGCGGTCCGCATTTTCAACTACGTGGTCGCATTTTGCCCATTCTTGTCTTTCTTCAGATTTTTTATTCCATTTCCAGGTGTTTGGGTCTTTACGCTTCATGCACTGCAAAACATCAAAATTACATAAGTATAAAAGATAATTGCATTTAAAACGAGCTAAAATATAAGCAATTGGTATTAAATGTGCCGAAATTCTCCGGCACATCAACACCCCTAACTTAAACTCGTGCTTGTCCTCAAGCATCTAAAACAACTCTATCCTATTCTAGGCTCCAACTAAATGACATGAAACAATAGTGACCGTGGGCGGTGTTAATCGTCAGTATGAAAAGCGTGCAATTTTGTTTATTCGCCCTTCCTGAACAATCATTGCTATTTACAAAGAAATGATCAACTTGTGAACTTCGAGCCTCCGCCAGTATGACAAAACGTTACTCTTAGTTGAGTGCCTTTGCATTCGACTTCAAGAGCTCATCTTCTATTAGACCTTACAGTTCAAATGCCCTCACCAGAAAGAAAGTCCCAAACTCATAATATTTACAATGACAACAAAAGGGACATATTCACAAAGACACTCACTCTCACAAAGAGTTTCAATTATTACAACACATCATACCATAAGCTTGCCCTGATTTTAATTTGACGCCTATTCAAGAACATTATATTGGAAATCCTATTAGGACTTTTTAAGCTTGTAATGTAGGATTAGGGAAGGGTTGGGTAAACATTTGGGGACAAGTGACTACACCTCCTTGAACACTACTCACATTTTTCTTTCTTGTTGTCCTTTATTTCTTTTCAAACCACACATCCCTCATTGGCTCTGAGTTACCAACATCGAACAACCTTAAATACCTCTCTAATTTTCTTCAAGGCTCCATATTTTGATATATATACAAATATTTCTTTTTCTTCTTTGTTTTTATTTTTTATTTTCTTTTGGAGTTTGAGTAATTTCATGTGAACACTTTGAGGTATAGGTTCTTACACTCACTGTACAACCTTACCAATTTCCAACTTGACACCACACCCCCAACTTAGTCTTTTATCCTCATTCTCAATGTTCAAGGAGGGACGGGTTCAAAAGAGGGAATTATTTTACAGCATGGGCAAGGTTTGTAATGAGGTGACCAAAGAAAAGGTTAAGGGCTCAAATGGGGTAACTAGTGACATTTGTTTTTTTTTAAAACAATAGAAGGGTATAGGTTATTTACAGCCATACATGCTTGAAAGTAGACACTCACAACAAAAAGGTCAAAATATTTCATTATACTGCCATGGTTCTACTATTACACCCTTGAAAAAGAACCTGATGAAGAACAACCAAGGAGAATTCATTGCTAATTACTAAAGATGTACATGCATACAACTATCTAGATGTTTTTGGTTTTTTTTATATGTACAAAAATAACACAATTATATACAAAAGTTGAAGAGAAAATTGCTTATATACACCAAGATCAATAAAAAAAATGTGTACAAGATTACATAAATATATACAATATATACAAGGCTATCCCACCCCCAACTGAAAAGCATGCATTGTCCCCAATGCTTAGGAAATGAGAAATAGAGTAATAGGGGATCCCTGGGGAGCACTAAGCGCTATGGGAGTCTGTAGCCTGCTGAATGGTGGTGGGATCACCCTCTGATACTGGGGCTGGGACTGATGAGATCGCAGTGTGAGGAGTTACCTCCAAAGGTGGAGGTGTGGCTTCCACCTGGCCTGATGATGGGACTGGGGCCTAGGAGCTGCTAGTTTCATCTGCTGATGGCGGAATGGTCGATGATGTGGCTATGGTGACCATGTCTAGTAGCGAGTGCTTTATTGCTGTCAGAATAGCTGCTTCTTCTTCTTTTTCTGCAGTTGTAGGGACGACAACCTGCTTTCCTTTCTCCTGGGGACCCTCATCCCCATCGGACCATGACTCCTCGTCTATCTCCTCCTCATCTATCTCCCCAACCTCGGACTCGGCAGTGCGTCCGTAATAATCCCCATAAGGGATGTCAATGTGTGTAGGGGGAGCTGGAGTCAGGGAAACCCCGGCAGTCTGTGGCTCAAGTGCTGTCATTATTGTTGAGAAGTCAAGGTCGAACCTTGCCACAGCCGTACCCGCTACCTGCTCTCCTTCCTTGGGCAAGAAGAAGGATAGATCGAACTCTAAATTTTGGAGTTTGTAGAGATCGGTCTTCAGTGTGTCAACCTCATCAAGGAGCTTGGGTAGGCCTCCAACCACACCCCGCTCTACCCTCTCAAGTGGAACTTCAATCCGCTGGAGGCGATCTTCATAGGAGGCATGTTGTTGCTGGAGTGCTGTCACTAAGGACTCGATAGGAGTAAGAGCTTGCCTCATCAGAGTGGGGAGGTCCTTCAGAAGCTGGTTTACCTTTGCATTGGCATGCTGAGCTAAACGACCTAGCCTCGAAAGAGCTCGCAGGGCAGCAGAAGGCTGAGCAATAGTGGCCTGAGAGGTGGAATGTGGGGTAGCAGTGGATGCCACTGTGGCCGGAGAAGAAGTGTGTGGCTTGGAGTTCTATGTCTCTGCAGCCGGAATCTGGATCAGAATCTCTGGAAGAGTAGCTGCTACATGTTGCACCGCGTCACTGATGCGTGTGATATCAATATCCTTCAGTGCTTTCCCCATCTAGTCATGGTGTGGCAGTGTAGGGACATCCACCGCCTTACAGAAGGCGGTGATCAAACATGGGAAGGGCAGTGACGTTGCGGTCTGGTTGGCTCGTACCCCTAGCTCTCGGAAGATAATGTTACCGACATCAATCTTAATGCCAGTCATAATGCATGCAATGAGAAGAGCTTTATCAGTGCTTATGTCAGTCTCGTTCCGGAATGGTATCAAGTGCGAGGTGACAAAGCTGAGCTAGAATCTACCTCTCATGTAGCATCTTCCTTGAATATTTTGTGCAGTGGGTCAATCCAAGAGGGGGTCCTCGTTGCGATCACAGAGGCAATCCAGGTGTAAAGACCCATAAAATTTCTTGGCTAAAAATAATGCCCAAATAGGTCACCATGTTGTTATAACTGTAGAAATTCTTAAAACGGACACTTTTTGAGTAAAGAGTACCCCGGAACTTAAAGGATAAAGTTTTCCAGATTTGGGCAGGTCTGCGGTCCACCATGCGATCACAGATTAGGCATGCGGACCACATAGTGGCCGCATACTTGGACAGTTTGATGTCCATTTTGAGGACAACTATGCGGCCTAGAATGCGATCACATTTCTCGAATGCGGGCCACATAGTTGTCGCACTCTTGCACCTTGATTTTTGCGGAGGGAGTTATGCGACGCACTATGTGATCGCATAACAGGTATGTGGATCGCATAGTGGTTGCATACCTGGGCAGTCTGCTTTTCGTTTTGGCCCATTTAAGGGCCATTTATGCGACAGGAAAGAGGACCGCATAACAGGAATGCGATCGCATTCCTAACCGCATTTCGTCTTCGGGAGTGTTAAAATTCTAATTTTATACCCGACCCCCAGTTCATTAAAACACTTACCACTTTCATTTTAAGCTTATTTTCTAGTAAATTAGAGAGAGGAGAGAATGGGTTCTAGATAGAGATTTCCAACTTCGTCAAATTTGTTCCTCCATCACTACTTAGGCCTGGAATTGATCAAGTAGGACACCATTTTCTTCACTTCAAGAGGTAAGCTTCCACCCCATCAACCTTAATTTCCAGATTTTGTTAAAATGAAACATGGTTGGGTGAGTTTATAAATATGGGGGTAGGAGTCTTGCATGCACGTAACAACCTAGTCATAATCTAGTAAAAGGAAATGGGTTAGAGTAATCTTTCACTATAAAAAGACCATTTAATCTAAAGGAACACCTAGTGTTTGTTAGAATGCTCAAGTGAGTTCAATACATGATCATTATTACTAATTCTAAGTCCAATTATGCCACATTGTGAACTAGAATGAAGGTGCTATAAGGTCCGGTGAATTGTGGTAGAAAATAAAAGGCGAATTATGATTCAAGGTATGTATGGCTAACTTTAATCTTTATAGAGTCACCTTGTTGGTGTCCGAGCATTTGGTATGAGTGTCTTTCTTGAGCATATGTGAATTTCTTGTCCTGTTGTGTCGAGGTGTAATATTTCATTCTCTGATTTCCTTAGTCGATTACCATGCTAATTGCGATTGTGAATGGTGATTCTGTGTGCTTATCCTATCATGTGCAAGGTTCGTTAAATGTTCGAATATGTCAATATGGCAGTATGTGGTACTAAATGAAATAATGTTAACGTACTCTAATGTGGAAAGGTATGTAATTGCTAAGGGTCGAGTGTGGAAAATAATGAAAAGAAAATGTGGATTGATGAAATCGTGTTAAATAATGATGGTAACACCATATGTGAATTACTGTTTGGCAAGGATTATTGTGACTTGACTTCATACAGTTGTTGGTTGATATGAACTTATGTTCTTGATGATGAAGATCCCCGTGATATAATTGTTGGTTATTGTTGCTATGAAATGTAAACGTACAGTGGTATCGGGTTACGCGCCGCAACACGAAGTAATAAGGCTGAAAAGGTAATAAGGGTGAAATTTGATTGTACGGTGGGACCGGGTTGCATGCTGTAACACGAAGTAATAAGGCTAGAGAGGTAATAAGGGTGAAATGTGAATGTACTGTGGGATCGGGTGGCACACCGCAATAGATGAATCAGTGAAATGAGTAACTGTGGAATCTTCATTTGTAACTTTTTGTATATTTGTGTGGTACTTGTGTGGTTTCCCATACTGTCTTCCAATTGTGTACTATTTAATTCTACTTGGAATAAAGTTTGTTCATATATAGTAATACTATTCAACGGTACTAATGTCCCTTTTGCCGGGGGCGCTACATCTTTTATATTGATGTAGGTGGTACCATAGCAGGTGGCTCAAACCGCCGATAGTGGTGTTTCCCCTTCATACCTTCAGCAGATCCGGTGAGCCCCACTTCCTCTCGGGGTTGTGTGTAGTCTATATCATTCTCCTTTTCTTATTTTGTAAAAGGTATAGTCGGGGCCTCCTTACCGACAAGTATGTATAGTCTTCTACGTAACTTTAGAGGCTCCGTAGACGCTATGTGGGTTATATATATTTTGGTAGTAGTTGTAACTATTCTTAATCGTGGTCCCGTGTTGGAAATGTTGTGCTTAGTTGTATATTTTGGGATTATCAAATGATGAAGTTTTAAAAGAGAAAAATGGACTTATGTTGTAAATTCATATTTTTATTCTATTTGCTAATTCATTTATGA
Organism: Nicotiana paniculata; assembly: GCA_005239505.1. Lineage (NCBI taxonomy): Eukaryota > Viridiplantae > Streptophyta > Magnoliopsida > Solanales > Solanaceae > Nicotiana > Nicotiana paniculata. The sequence goes on along the minus strand of ML309134.1, from coordinate 33,598 downwards.
ACTTGTATATTATAAACACAGGGTGATGCGTCGTGTAGGAAAGTCAATCCAAGTCTGCTTGACCGGGATCATCCGGTTAGGCGCCGGTCTTGTCCCTCGGTCTTGGGGCGTGACAAACTTGGTATCAAAGGCTCAGGTTTTAAAAGTGTCATAGGATGTCTCTGAGCCGTGTGTAGTAGAGCCCTTCTTATCGTTGTGTTGTCGACCACATCTATAATTAGAGGGCTGCATGGACATTTAGGAAAATACCCTTTCATTGTTACTCTGTATAGTGCGATGAAGTGGAAGGTGAGAACATCTTTATCTAACTCGTGCATTTCCCAATTTTCAGTAAATGGGACCCAAGAAGAGAGCTCGACTCGGCCTAGAGGCTAATGCCACCCCATGAGTTGCCACAAATTCTCCAGCTAGTGGTGCAGGTGTGAATGATTCCCCAGCCACAAACTAACCCGACTCTTCCATTCCAGGCCAGACTATTCATGTTCCAACTGCAGCGGAGGGTGCCAAAATCCCTCCCGCTGATGTCCCTGATCCTTCCTCAGTCCCAGCTTCCGGTCCCGGTATTTTTGATGGGGACCGCAGGGGAGCTATTCAGATGTTGACCAGTTAGTGGCCTCCCAGGCTCAAAGATCAAGTGTTTACCCTTTGTCCTCTGATGAGCTTGGGGATTCTTCAGGTTCCACTTTCTGCAGTTAGCCCCTCCGGACTTCATAGGCACCGACCCAGAGGCAGATCCTCAAGATTTTATAGATAATATGTACAAGACTCTCCGGTTTATGAAGGCTACAGACATATAGGGGGTTGAGTTGTCTTCCTATTGGTTAAAGGGGGCAGTGTATTCGTGGTTTGAAACATGGGAGGGTTCTCGTGGGGAGGGGAGCCCTCCGGCGAAGTGGGATGAGTTTGTTGATGCCTTCATGGATCATTTCTTGCCTGCTGAGACTATGGCAGCCTGTGCTGCGGAGTTTGAGGTCCTTAAGAAGGGAAACATGAGCGTGTGGGAGGACCACATAGAGTTCGTGGGCCTGTCTAAATATGCTATCCACATGATGCCGACTATGGAGGCCAGTGATTGACGGTTTGTTCAGGGCCTTGGTCCCTTGGTTGTTAATGAAGCTGCTACATCTGCTTGCATTTGGATATGAATTATAGGAATATCGTGGGATTCGCCAAGGCCACAGAGGCTCGGAAGTTGAAGATAAGGATGGAGAGAGAGAGTGGTAGTTCATTTGCAAGTGGGAGATCAACCCTTGGGAGAGGGTCATGAGGGACATCCCAGTCCTATGCTCAGTCCTCAGCCAGCTCCCTGTCATTAGGGCACAATTATCAACAGGGGGTCGCTTTGGACAAGGTTCAGATAGCAGAAGGTTCCATCAGTTGGTCGTTCAGGTTGGAGGTTCCAGCAGCAGCAGCAGAGGGCCTCATGCCCTATGTGTGTTATAGATGCGTAGAGAGAGGCCATATCCAGCGAGACTGTTGCGCACCTAGTTAGGGCGCGGGTAGGGGTACTGCTCAGCCATCCAGCTCTTCAGCCACTACATTATCAGCATGCCCTCCAGCTCCAGCAGTGTGCGGTACAGCTAGGGGTGGAGACGGGGTCGAGGGGGACCCATTCGGTTCTATGCTTTGAGTGTTCGCCAGAGTGTGGAGGCGTCCCCAGATGTTGTCACAGGTATTCTGGCAGTTTAGTTACATGATGTTTATGCTCTTATTGATCCCGGGTCTTCTTTGTCATATGTTACTCCATTTATTGCTTCAAGTTTTGGGATAGAACCTGATCATCTTCACTAGACATTCTCTGTATCGACTCCAGTTGGTGATTCTATTACGGTCATGCCAGTCTATAGGAATTGTGTTGTCACGGTGCGTGGTCGGGATACCACGGCCGATCTTATTGAGTTAGAAATTCTAGATTTTGATGTAATTATGGGGATAGATTGGCTCTATTCGTGGTTTGCTAACTAGATTTCCCAACTAGAATTATGAGGCTCGAGTTTCCTAATGAATCTGTTATCGAGTGGGAGGGGAATAGGGTTGTGCGAAGAGGTAGATTTATTTCCTAATGTAAAGACTCAAAGATGATCAAAAAAGGGTGCATCTGCCATTTGGTCCGGGTTGCGGACACCACTTCAGAGGTTCCTGCTCCTGAATCTGTACGTGTTGTGAATGAATTTCTTAAAGTATTTCCGGACGAGCTTCCTGGGATTTCACCAGATAGAGAGATCAATTTCAAGATTGATGTATTGGCAGATACACAACCAATATCTATTCCACCTTACCGAATGACACCAGCAGAATTGAGAGAGTTAAATTTGAAATTGAGAGATCTATTAGAAAAGGGTTTCATACGGCCAACTGTGTCGCCTTGGGGCGCACCGATTCTTTTTTTCAGAAAAAAAGACGGATCACTTCGGATGTGTATTGATTATTGGCATCTCAACAATGTCACTATCAAAAACAAATACCCATTGCCTCGGATAGATTATTTGTTCGACCAGTTGCAAGGTGCTAAGTTCTTCTCAAAGATTGATTTGTGGTACGGGTATCACCAGTTAAAGATCAAGGAGCAGGATATTCCTAAGACTGCCTTCTGAACTCGATATGGGCTAACCAACGCTCCAGTAGCTTTTTATGGATCATATGAATCGGGTTTTCATATTGTTTCTTGACTCCTTTGTGATTATCTTCACTGACGATATCCTTGTTTATTCGTGAATTCAGAAAGATCATGCTACTCACCTCAGGGCAGTTCTGCAGACTCTTCATCAGTACCAGTTGTAGGCAAAGTTTTCAAAATATGAGTTTGGCTAGAATAAGTGGCCTTTTTGGGCCATGTTGTTTCCAGGGAAGGGATTCAGGTTGATCCCCAAAAGATTTCAGCGGTAAAGGATTGGGCTAGACCAACGACCCCGACAGAGATTCGCAGTTTCTTGGGTTTGGCTGGATATTATCGGTGGTTCGTGGAGGGATTCTCTACCCTCGCCTCCCCATTGACTAAGTTGACGCAGAAAGCGGTTAAGTTTCAGTGGTCCGATGCTTGTGAAAAGTGTTTTCAGGAATTGAAATTGAGATTGACTTCGGCGCCGGTGTTGACCCTGCCAGAGGGCACAGAGGGATTTGTTATTTGTGATTCTTCAACGGTTGGTTTGGGGTGTGTGTTGATGCAATACAGAAAGGTTATAGCGTATGTTTCTAGGCAACTCAAGAATTATCCGACGCATGATTTGGAGCTCGCGGTGGTTGTGTTTGCATTAAAGATCTGGCGGCAATATCTTTATGGGTCCATGTGGACATGTTGACAGACCACAAGAGTCTTCAATATTTATTCAAACAAAAGGAGTTGAACTTAAGGCAGCGGAGGTGCTTAGAATTGCTCAAGGATTATGATATGTATATTTTGTACCATCCAGGAAAGGCGAAGTGGTAGCCGACACTCTTAGTCGGAAATCCATGGGTTGCTTGGCTCATTTGGAAGCTGGTTAGAGGCCTTTGGCTCGGGAGGTTTATCAATTTGCTAATCTGGGGGTCTTTCTTTCGACCTCAGACGAAGGGGATGTCGTGGTGCGTAATGGATCAGAACCTTCACTTGTAACGAAAATCAAGGAAAAGCAATTCAGAGATCCAACATTGGTAAAGTTGAGAGATGCAATTTTGAATCATAAGACTACAACATTTTCACTCGGCAATGATGATGGTGTTTTGCGGTGCCAAGGGAGACTATGTGTTCCGGGCGTGGATGATCTTTGGGAAAAGGGTAATGGCAGAGGCTCACAATTCCAGGTATTCAGTACACCCAGGTTCTACGAAGATTTGTCATGATCTCAAAGAGATTTATTCGTGGAATGGTATGAAAAAGGGTGTGGCAAACTTTGTGGCTAGATGTTCAAATTGTCAGCAAGTGAAGGCCGAGAATCAGAGGCCCGGTTGGTTGGCACAGCTCATGGAAATACCAATGTGGAAATAGGAGATGATCAATATGGACTTTCTGGTAGGGTTACCCCGCACTCAGCGCAAGTTCGACTCAATTTGGGTGACAGTGGATCGACTCACGAAATCAGCTCATTTCTTGCCAGTCAAGTCCACCGATACTGCACAGCAGTACACTCAGTTGTATATTAAGAAAATAGTCAGGCTCCATGCACTCTGGTGTCTATTTTCTCGGCTCAAGGGCCCAGTTCACAGCTAACTTTTGGAAAAATTTCAGCAAGGTTTGGGGACGTAGGTAAATCTAAGCACAACATTCCACCCATAAATTGATGGGCAGGTAGAGCTGACCTTTCAGACGCTTAAAGATATGTTACGGTCTTGTATATTAGATTTCAAGGGTAGCTGGGTGTCACGACCCCAAAACCTAAACCGACCATGATGGCGCCTGTCGTGGAACTAGGCTAGCCAATAACCACATGTTTACAATTTCTTTCAAAATCCCAATCTAATTTCAAGAATTTCATAAAATATACAGAGTTTACTAAATATATTAGGCCAATAAACAGTGCCTCCAACTCCAAAACCCGGAGCCAACATGTCATGACCATCTAAGAAAAAATAAGCCAAAGGTAAACTATTATAATACTAAACCTCTGAATGAATAGGTAGCTACAACAAGAAGGGAAAACAGAGATGTTGCGGACGCTAAATAGCTACCTCTATATCCCTCACTCTCCCTTCGCACGAAAAAGATAGCTAATGCTCGGTATCTGCACGGGAATATGCACACAGGGGTGCAGGGAGTAATGTGAGTAAGCCAACTCAGTAGTAATGAAAATAAATCAAGCCTAAGCGGCAAGAAAACATAGCTATATGAAATCGTCATGCCTTAAAACGAACATCAGAAAAGTCCTTCCAAAAATGTTTACTTTCAACAGCTCCAAACCGAAAGATTTAGTATGAAAATGAAATGAATCACATAGAGGCCCCTTGGGCAAAACATATTTCATAAGTTCAGAGTGAAAGTAGTAAAATCATAAGTAGCCCCTCGGGCAAAAACATACATCATAATCAGCCTCAGGGCATGCCTCGCAATCACACATAATCAGTCACTCAGCACTTCACAGTCACTCATAATCATCCCTTTGGGCATACCTCACCATCACTCCTAATCAGTCACTCAGCACCTCACAGTCACTCATGCCTCCCAATCACTCGGCACTCGGCACTCAGTGCGCTTTTTGGGGGAGTGTGCAAACTCCGGAGGGGCTCCTTCAGCCCAAGCGCTAATATCAAGCCACCTCGTGGCGTATCATATCCTCATAACCAGGCACTCGGCCTCACTCAGCAAAACCTCTCAAAACCCCCTCGGGCGAATCAATAAAAACAGGGTACTCGACCCAAAACATCATTTTTTAAATCTCAAAGTAGAGTAAATCAGGCTGAGTTTCGAAAACAGTAAGCATAATGTGGCTGAGTGAAATCATCAATAAATAGTGGGTAAAACAGCAGTAAAAAGCCCCTAAGGGGTCTAAACAGATCGTCACCAGGCCCCAAACACGGCTTATAGCCCAAATATTTCAACAATCTTTAGAACATAACTTAACATAAGGTTTTGACTAAAATATGCGACTCATTTGTTGTCGCGGAGTGGACCTAGTCCAATCAAAAAATCAGTGCGCGCCACATACTCGTCATCCGACATGTGTGTCATTCTAAAATCAATGAGAAATATGTAGCCTGGGGTTTCATACCCTCAGGACAACATTTATAACCATTACTTATCTCTACCGGGCCACAACACTAGTCCGCTATGCTCTTGACCCTCAAATTTTCTCCCGATTGCTCCGAATCTAGCAAAAACAAGTTTAACATCATCAATATATACTAAAAGAACACAACCTAATCGAAAACTATCAAATTATACAAGAATCTCGAAATTTGGCCAAACCGAACCCCAGGCCCACGTCTCGGAATTTGATAAAATTTACATCACTAGAATCCTCATCCTCCCATTATTCTATACATACAAAGAACACTAAAATCGGAAAAAAATTACCACTCAAATCCTCAAAAGCAAATTCAAATTTCCATGCACCCTTCTTCCCAAAATTTAGGTTTAATTCCAACAATTTTACGGTTTAATTACTTATAAAACAACATAGAAACGAGTTACGAAGTTTAATACTGTACCTCCAAGTGATTCCCTTTGATTTCCTCTTCAAACCCTCTCAAAAGAGCTCTCAACTCGTTCAATAATGGAGGAAAATGAACTATTCTCGCATAAATGGCCTTTAAAACATTCTGCCCAGGCATTTAATTTCCTCAGTGCGATCGCGACTCTAGACACGCGATCGTGATGCACATACCAGCCAACTAAATGCGATCGCATTGAAGAATTCACTGCTGCTAAAACACCAGAAAATAGCAGTTTTCTTAAGGCCAAAAAGTGCTCGTTGAACATCCGAAATACACCCGAGGCCCCAGGGACCTCAACCAATCCTACCAACATACCCCATAACATCACTCAAACTTAGTCGAGCCTTCGAGACACCAAAAAAAGCATGAAAACACCAATACTACATCAAATTGAAGCCTATGAACTTTGAAGCTTCCAAATTTCGCCAACTACGCCGAAACCAACCAAAAAACCTTCGATTGACCTGAAATTTTCCACACATACCCAAAATGACATTACGGACCTAATCCAACTTCCGAAATCTCATTCCGACCCCGATAGCCTATTTTCCACTGGCGACCGAAAATCGCCAAAAACCAACTTTCGCCAATTCAAGCCTAATTCCACACCGGAAATCAAAACTTCATTCCGAACACACTCCTAAGTCCAAAAGCATCTAACGAGGCTATCCGAGCCATAAAATCTGCATTCCAAGGTTGTTCACCAATAAATCAACTCTCAGTTGACTTACTCAACTATTAGGCTACTTTGAGACAATAAATGCCTCAATTCTCACCATGACCACTTCACACCCAAACCAACTGTCCCAACTCAACAAAAATAGGCTAGCAATATATGACAAATGCAAAAATGGGGGAAACTGGGGTAAATCTCACAGAACGATTGGTCGGGTCATTACATCCTCCCCCTCTTAACAAACATTCATCCTCGAACGGGTCTAGAAACATACCTTGAGTCTTGAATAAGTTAGGATATTTGTCCCGCATCTCCCGCTCGGTCTCCAGGTGGCATCCTCCATCGGTTTCCCTCTCCACTGAACCTTCACTAAAACTATATCCTTAGACCACCTGTCAACCAAAAATAGCCACTGGCTCTACCTCATATGACATATCGCCCTCGAGCTTAACCGCGCTAAAGTCCATAACATGAGACGGGTCACCAACATACTTTTGGAGCATCGAAACATGGAACTCTCGGTTTTCTTAAGGCCAAAAAGTGCTCGTTGAACATCCGAAATACACCCGAGGCCCCAGGGACCTGAACTAATCCTACCAACATACCCCATAATATCACTCAAACTTAGTCGAGCCTTCGAGACACCAATACTACATCAAATTGAAGCCTATGAACTTTGAAGCTTCCAAATTTCGCCAACTACGCCGAAACCAACCAAAACACCTTCGATTGACCTGAAATTTTGCACACATACCCAAAATGACATTACAGACCTAATCCAACTTCCGAAATGTCATTCCGACCCCGATAGCCTATTTTCCACTGGCGACCAAAAATCGCCAAAACCAACTTTCGCTAATTCAAGCCTAGTTCTACACCGGAAATAAAAACTTCATTCCGAACACACTCCTAAGTCCAAAATCATCTAACGAAGCTATACGAGCCATAAAATCTTCATTCCAAGGTTGTTCACCAATAAGTCAACTCTCAGTTGACTTACTCAACTATTAGGGTACTTTGAGACAATAAATGGCTCAATTCTCACCATGACCACTTCACACCCAAACCAACTGTCCCAACTCAACAAAAATAGGCTAGAAATAGATGATAAATGCAAAAATGGGGGAAACTGGGGTAAATCTCACAGAACGATTGGCCGGGTCGTTACATCCTCCCCCTCTTAACAAACATTAATCCTCGAACGGGTCTAGAAACATACCTGGAGTCTCGAATAAGTGAGGATATTTGTCCCGCATCTCTCGCTCGGTCTCCCAGGTGGCATCCGCCACCGGCTGCCCTCTCCACTGAACCTTCACTAAAACTATATCCTTAGACCTCAGCTTCCTGACCTGTCGACCCAAAATAGCCACTGGCTCTACCTTATATGACATATCACCCTCGAGCTGAACCACGCTAAAGTCCATAACATGAGACGGGTCACCAATATACTTCTGGAGCATCGAAACATGGAACTCTCAGTTTTCTTAAGGCCAAAAAGTGCTCGCTGAATATCCGAAATACACCCGAGGCCCCAGGGGCTTCAACAAATCCTACCAACAATGAACACACTGACACCCGATCATGCTTTTCCTAGTTACGAGAATAAACTAGGATGCCATCAATGAACACAATGACAAAAGAGTTAAGGTAAGGCTGAAACACGTTGTTTATCAATTGCATGAACGCAGCTGGGGCATTGGTCAGCCCAAATGACATAACCAAGAACTCATAATGACAATATCTGGTCCTGAAAGCAGTCTTCGGAATGTCAGAATCCTGAATCTTCAACTGATGATACTTAGATCTGAAGTCAATCTTGGAAAACACTCTAGATCCCTAAAGCTGGTCAAACAAATCATCAATTCTGGGCAAGAGGGAACCGATTCTTCACCGTAACTATGTGCAACTGCCGATAATCAATACACATACGCATGGACCCATCCTTCTTCTTCACAAACAACACCGGTGCACCCCAAGGTGACACACTAGGCCGAATGAACCCCTTATCCATGAGTTCCTGAAGCTGCTCATTCAATTCCTTTAGCTCCGGTGGTGCCATACGATAAGGTGGGATAGAAATAGGCTGGGTGCCTGACACCAAGTCAATACCAAAATCAATATCCCTATCAGGTGGCATGCTTGGCAAGTCTGCAGGAAACACATTCAGAAAGTCACGGACCATAGGAACTCAATAAATAGCAAGAGACTCACCACCGACATCCCTCACGAAGGAAAAATAAGATAAACACCCTTTATCAACCATGGCTGAGCCTTCAGGTAGGAAATCACCCTGCTAGGCGTATACTTAGAAGAACCTCTCCACTCAACCCTCGGACACCCTGGCATAGCTAAGGTCATGGTCTTAGCGTGATAATCAAGAATCGCATGGCATGGAGATAACCAATCCATGCCCAATATCACATCAAAATCGACCATGCTGAGTAATAGTAGGTCCACTCGGGTCTCCAGACCCCCAATAGATATCATGCAGGACCGATACACACGGTCCACAATAACAGGATCGCCCACCGGAGTCGACACATGAACAGAGGTGGCTAGAGACTCACTGGGCATATCTAGAAAACGGGCAAAATATGAAGAAACATAGGAATATGTAGAACCAGGGTCAAATAAAGCCAAGGCATCTAGACAACAAATTGAGAAGATACCTGCGATCATGGCATCTGAGGCCACAGCATCTGGCCTGGCTGGAATGAATACATGATAGCCTGATCTCCCACTGCTCAACGTCCCCCTCTAGGGCAGCCTCTACCTTACTGACTACCACCCCTGGCTGTCTGGGGGGAGGGGTGGTGAAGTGACTGGAGCTGAAGTCGAGGGATGTCCTCTCTGCTAAGAATATCTACCGTAATAGCGGGAACACTACCTTCACACGTGCCCGTACTCCCCACACTCAAAACAACTCCCTGGAGTTGGAGGCGGGGACTGATAGAAACCCTTAGCACCCGAACGGCCACTGGAAGACTCATCAATAGAAGAACTCTGAACTGGGGTGCTCGAGCTGCACTCTGAGCTGGGAGGGCACCAAATGAAGTACTGCCTAACTGAGAACCATGGGGACCATGCCCCGAAGATGCACCACTATATGCTGGGCGGCCTGACATAGGATGCCTGAATGAACGACCCATACCATGCTGAAATTGCCCCCTGAAGGGAGTACCACTAGAACTACTCGAACTACGATGCCTCCCTCTCCTCCCACTCCTAGCGTCGAACGTACTCAATATCTCGAGCTATGTCAACAACCTGCTCGAATGAAGCACCCGATACTCTCTCCCGAGTCATAAATAGTCAGAGCTGATAAGAAAGACCATATACAAACCTCCTCACCCTCTCCGTATCAGTAGGGACAATCTCAGAAGCATGACTAGCCAACTCATAAAACCTCATCTTGTACTGAGTAACTAATAACTGTCCCTGGCGCAGCTGCTCAAACTGCCTGCGTTGCTGCTCTCTGTGGGACTGAGGAACATACTTCTCAAAAAAGATCATGGAGAACTGTTGCCAGGTGAGAGGTGCTGAACAAACGGCCTATGCCTCTTGAATGACTCCCACAAAGTAAAGGCAGCACCCGCAAACTGAATTGTAACAAATGAGACCCCACTAGTCTCCAAAATACCCGCAGTACGTAGTATCCTCTAGCACTTATCTTGAAACCCTTGGGCGTCCTCGCCCTTTGTACCGCTGTAAATCGGAGGCTAAAGTTTGCTGAACCTCTCCAACCTACGCTGCTCGTTCTCAGGCATAGCAGGGACCACATAATCCTGGACTAGAGCAACTAGCTCAGCTGGGGCTGCTACCGGTGCCTGAATACCCTGTGCAGCCTGCACAAGTGCTCGGGCAGCTTGAGTCAGATTTCCTCCCCCGGTCTGAGTTGTGGTGGCAGTAGAAGACATGGCGACTGCCTGAGCCAAACTGGTGCACACTGTCAATATCTGAGACAGGGTCTCCTAATGACCTGGAATAACCATAAGCACTGTCGGTGCCAGAGTCTATCCCCCTGAAACACCATCGGCGGGAGCCTACCCCACTCTTTTACTCTACGCAATCGCAGACGAGTCCACGCGATCGCATTGAATGATTCACTGCTGCTAAAACACAAGAAAACAACAGTCTTCTTAAGGCCAAAAAGTGCACGTTGAGCATCCGAAATACACCCGAGGCCCCCGGGACCTCAACGAATCCTACCAACACACTCCATAACATCATTCAAACGTAGTTGAGACTTCGAGATACCAAAAACAACATGAAAATAGCAAAATTACATCAAATTGAAGCCTATGAACTTTGAAACTTCCAAATTTCGCCAACTACGCCGAAACCAACCAAAACACCTCCGATTGACCTGAAATTTTGCACACATACCCAAAATGACATTACGGACTTGTTCCAACTTCTGGAATCCCATTCCAACCCCGATAGCCTTTTTTCCATTGCCGACCGAAAATTGCCAAAATCTAACTTTCGCCAATTAAATCTTAATTCTACACCGTACATCAAAACTTCATTCCGAACACACTCCTAGGCCCCAGATCACCTAAGAAGCTATCCAAGCCATAACATCCGCATTCTGAGGTCGTTCACCAATACATCAACTCTCAGTTGACTTTCTTAACTATTAGGCTACTTTGAGAGACTAAATGCCTCAATTCTCACCATGACCACTCCAGACCCAAACCAATTTTTCCAACACAACAAAAACAGTCTAGCATTATATGAAAAATTCACAAATGGGGTAAACGAGGGCAAATCTCACGGAATGATCGGTCGGATCGTTACAGTGGGATGATCACTTGTCGCTTATAGAATTTGCTTATAATAACAGTTTCCACGCTAGTATTCGTATGGCCCTGTTTGAGGCATTATATGGAAGGAGGTGTAGGTCTCTGATTGGATGGTTCGAGGTTGGCGAGGCGGAACTGCTAGGACCGGATCTTGTGCACTAAGGTGTGGAAAAAGTTAAAGTCATTCAGGAAAGGATGAAGACTGCTCAAAGTCGTCAGAAATCCTATGCGTACATTCGTCGGAGAGATTTGGAGTTTCAAGTAGATGATTGGGAGTTCTTGAAGGTGTCCCCCATGAAAGGAGTAATGAGGTTTTGGAAGACAGGGAAATTGAGCCCTAGGTATGTCGGGTCGTATCGGATTGCTCAAAGGACAGGACAGGTGGCTTGTAGGCTGGAATTGCCCCCTGAGATGTCATTAGTGCACCCAGGGTTTCATGTGTCCATGTTGATGAAGGTGATTGGGGATCCATCCGCCATTATGCCGGTTGAGACGGTTGAAATTAATGAAGAATTGTCATATGAAGAGGTTCCAGTTGCTATTCTTGATAGGAAAGTCTGTAGATTGAGGAAATAATAGATTGCTTCTGTTAAAGTGTAATGGCGAAGTCACAAAGTCAAAGAAGCCACGTGGGAAGCGGAAAATAAACTGAAAGAGAAATATCCCCATTTGTTTGAATAAGTCCGGTAATGGTTTGAAAATTGTCATTCCTAAGAAATTATATATTGTGTAAAATTTTATGCAAAAGAACTCCATTCCCCCCCCCCCAGTTGCGCTACTATTGTAACTTCTCAAGTTGTGTCATATTTGGGTATGTTGTAATTATTTGGGTAATGTGCAACTCCTTGAAGTAAGGTAAATTATGTGCAATTCATGTGATAGTTAAAGGATATGTAAGTTTGTGGAGTTAACCAAACTATGTGAGGCTTGTTGAAGTAATTGAATTATATGTAGCTTGTTGAAATGACCGGATTATGTGCAAGTTGATAGAGTAACTGAAAATGTGTGGAATTGGTTAAAATGTGTTTTGGGGGCTCTCTGACAGGTAGGTAGGCCTAATTACAACGGAAACTCTGGCGAAATTTACAAGAAATATCACAGTTAGTAAAAAAAAATAAAAATTCGGGGGTTGGCATGTTTTGTGTTCTCTTAACTAAGTGCTTCCCCGATCCTCATTCGAGGAGGAATGATTCTATGTGGGGTAGAATGTAAAGACCGTAAAATTTCATGGCTAAAAATAATGCCCAAATAGGTCCACTACCAGAAAATGGGCCAATGGGAACTGTTTTTTTTTTTGCAACGGTTTGTATAGAGTAGATATAGTAACGATTGCAACCATTACAATATATTGGGTGATATAGCACACTTTATACATAAAACCATTTCAATTGTAATAAAACTTCTTTCATAGAGATTTCTTTCGCAACGGATTTGTAAACTGTCCCAGTAGACATGTATATGGCAACGGGTTTGGAAAAAAAATTTCTATCGGAACGGTTATTCATTTCCCTCCTTTTTTCCGCTAAAAATTAGCGGCATGCCAAGTGACTTATCATTTTATATATTTTTTAACTAATTTAATAAATTAAAGTAAATACAATAAACCCCACCTCCACCTCGAGTATGTATTGATACATCCAAGGTTCTAAACTCCCCTCTTTGATCTCTCATCTCTTTCCAAACTCCATTAATGGCCAAGTTTAAGATTTACTAAATATTCTCTTGGTTGAGTTTCAAATTTACGTTGTCACTTTCACTCTCTCTATATCTATGCAAATACCTCTTCATTTGACCACCAAAATCATCAAACACTAGAGTTCCCAAAGCCCAGAACGTGTCGCCGTTCACCATTTCCCGTCGATCTTTCTGGCACTTCTCCGAAGCTTCACGGGTTAAAAATCGAATGAACTCAGATACCCACTTCTTCAAGGACAGTTGCTAGCCTTCCCCAAATCCCCAAATTCTAAAATCAGATTTGTGCTCGAATCAGAGAAGCCCAAAATCGCCATAGCCTGGTAATTTTCTCTCTTCTTTTGGTCCTTTTTACTATTTTTTGTTACCATTGCTATACGTTTTACTTTGTTTTTTAGTTCTTGGCAAAAAGGTTCTTAATTCATGATGTAGTCTTTTGGGTTCTATGTTTAATTCATGTTGTAGACCCGTATTTTTAGCTCTGTGTTTTTAAGCCTGATGATTTTATAAATACAAATTCCTTCTATTGCTGATTTTATAAATTCCTTCCTAATGGTCAATGAAGTGGGTTGGTGAATTTTTCTCATCTATCTAAACTATCCTCAGGGTTGTTGTTGTTAGCAGCATTACATCAAGCAGTTCACATGCAGTTTTTGTTTCCTTAGTTTTACTGTAAAATTTGATTTTCAAATGTGATGTTCATTGGGAATATTTGATAACACTTGTGCTTCAGCCGTTAGTTCAAGAATATCTTTGTTTTCCGCATGACAATTACTTTTGAAAAAAATTATCTGCATTTGTATTACTTAGCTATCACTCTAATTTGGTACTTATACATAGTGGTTTGATCGATTGACAAATGGATAATACTTATGCGCTACTCGGGTTATGGTTCACATGTATCTTTTAGTTTCTGCAGTCTTTTCATCAATTATTTAGCCAATTTGACTGTCTTGAGAGTTAACATCTTGTTATACAGTGCCATAGTCTGATTGTTGAGATCAATAAATATTGTGGTTGATTTTATTTAATCTGTTGGCTGAATTCAAAGTGAACTGTATAGATGTCTTATTTTTTGAATGAACACAACCTATATATGCTTATTTAAATTAGCTTATCTCTTAAGGATCAACCTGATACTTTGGATTGATTTGGAGTTCTTTTGTTTAAAAATTCAAAATCGACCAATTAGTGAATCTCGGGGAGTGGTTTTAATGGCTTTTTATCCTTTGAATCAGTTTAAGGGGATTTCCTTGGTTGAATGAGGTTGGCATGTTTATCTTGTGTTATTGGATCTTAGTGGAATACCCAAAGAGGGATGTGGTAAGGTCACTTTAGAAGTCCAGGTCACTACTTATTTCTGTAAATCAAATGGTCAACTTTTCACTTGTTTTGTTTGTCCGAATCATCATCTGGGATTACTCTTTTCTTGCTTGCAAAGTGAATCGTTGTCTTTAATTTTTCTTATATTATGTACTGATCTCGGAGTCTCAAGTTCTGCATTTCAGATTTAAAACATCTTCACTTTGACAACTAGGCTATGTCAAAGATAGTCTTTTTGGAGTATGATTGTGACCCCTGATTATGTGGAATTATCAATGTGTTGTTAATTTAAACTTCAATGTGTTTGTCTATTCAAAGAATCTAGTGGATTTCTTTCTTTAATTTCGAACTAACGGCAAAGGGTTTTTTATCTTTTGAAGGGCTTAGGTCAACTTGTTGTGCAAAGGTTACAAACGAACGATCAGAGAAACAATTTGAAGACCCAAATAGTAAGGTAATAAGATGTTTTGCTCTCTTTGCACTTTCTGCCTCTTAATCGAGAAATTTGGTCTTATTTTTGGGTTTTCTTATGTTTTTTCAGTTGAATTAGGGATTTTGTGTCAATTTTCAACTATTTTTTTCTTGTGCTAAAATTTGTGTTTGATGTATTTGAGTTTTGTGTGAATGCCGAGTTTTGTTGATTGCAAGCAGAGGCATTAGAAAGGGAGAGAGGCTATTTTTTCATCAAGATTGAAACTTTTGGAATTTCAATATTTCCTTAGAAAATAGATATCCTCCATGCTCCAAATGTTGTCATTTGTTTCAGTGAGAAAAGGGCCTTCCAAAGTTCATCATATATATTAAGGCAGAATAGTTCCTGATAACAGTAAACAAAATGGTTATAATCAAAATTAAAGGTAACTTGTATCAACTGAAGTAAAATTTCAGAACTTCAGACATTGGACATCATATATATGTTAAGTTACTTTGAATAGTCCATGCGATATTGCAGATTTATTTCCTTTCAACTTATTATTACAGCTATTAATGCACGAGTTTGTTGAATGTTCGGAAGATTTACTAAATAACTGTCTCTTAATTAAAGAAAAAAAGGATGAATACAATTACACTATGAATCAAGGAGCATATATTGTACCTTCCATGAAGAACATGAATATGTATTTTGGTTATTCATGACTTTGAATCAATATATTATGTTTTTGACGTTCTAATTATTCAGCCTTCCATGTGAAATTAAATATCATCTCTCCAATTTCCACTCAATCTCAACCTAGGGCTAGGAGATCTTATCATTTAGGTGTCAAATTTTCTTTTCATAGAGAAAAGTGAATTGTGTAATTAACTTTGCAATCTCACAATCTTAATTGAATAATTTTTATTCACAATTTCTTATCCTACATCTGTTTCTGCATTGTATAGTTTTTCTAAGAAGGTAGATTCTTTGTTTTTTTTTACCTCCTAGTATGACCTTCTTGATCCCTTGACCTTGCGTACCTTGAATACTAATTTCGGTGATTTGAATATATTATATAGGATATCCATGGATTATGGTGATAAAAGTTGGATGAATCTCCTTAGATGGACGGATGAGTATATAGGTAGAGTGAATAACTTTCTTGATAAGGCATTTGAACGAGCCGCCCAAGGAAATGAAATATTTTGCCCTTGAAAAAAGTTCATTAATCGCTATTGGCATTATAGAAATGTGGTGGAGGATCATTTGGTTGTTTATGGGTTTGTTGATGGTTATACCAAATGGGTTTTCCACGGGGAGGGATTTTCCTCGAGAAATGCACCTTCTCCAAGCAATGATGATGAAAGTTCTAATATGTGTGACGATATTGATGGAATGCTTCATGATACATTTATAAATATAGAGGGTCAGGCAGGGGATGAAGAAGGAGCTGGGGAAAGACAATCTGAAGATGCAAGGAAATTTTTCAAATTACTAGAGGAAGGAAAACAAGAGTTATATCCGGGGTGTGAAAATTTCAATAAACTGAGTTTCACTAGTCGGTTGTACTTGCTTAACTCCTTGCATGTGTTGAGTAATGTGCCTTTCTCAGATTTGTTAGAGTTCATAAAAGAGGCATTTCCCTTTGTTCAGGTACCAGAATCTTTCAACAAGGCTAAAAACATGATAAAAGATTTGGGTCTTCATTATGGAAAAATACATGCATGCCCCAATGATTGCATGTTATTTTGGAAAGAAAATAAGAAGGACGCTAATTGCTCTATATTTGGGTCTTCAAGATGGAAGAATGCTGGTCCTTTGACTAATGCAAGCTCTAAAATTCCTTTAAAGATTTTAAGGTACTTTCCATTAAAGCCTAGGTTTTAGAGGATATTCATGTGTCCTGAAACGGCTGCTACGATGAGATGGAACGCTAATGAACGACTCAATGATTGGAATATAAGACATCCTACTGATGGGGAAGCTTGGAAGGATTTTTATTCTTTGCACCCAGATTTGTCTAGCGACCCTCGTAATGTTAGATTGGGTCTTTCAAGTGATGGTTTCAACCTGTTTCGGACGATGAGCATTTCTCATAGCACGTGGCTTGTAATGTTAATTAACTATAATTTATCACCATGTATTTTCATGAAGCCAGAGTAAGTAATGTTGTCTATGATCATTCCAGGTCCATCATATCTGGGAAATGATATAGACGTGTACCTACGACCATTAATTGAAGAATTGAAGGAACTATGAGAAACAGGGATAGACACATTTGATGATGTAACCAACCAAACTTTCTGAATGCATGCTGCCTTATTGTGGACAGTTAGTGATTTTTCCAGCATTAGCCATGCTTTCAGGATGGGCCACTAAGGGGAAATTGGCATGCCCCACTTGCAATTATGACACATGCTCTCAATATGTCACAAGATGTTTTGGATCATCGAAGATATTTTCCTCTTGATCATCCATTCCGAAGAGATAAGAAGTCATTTGACGGTAAAGAGGAGCACAGACTTGAACCCGCTCCTTTGTCGGGTGAGGAAGTGTTTGAAGAGCTGATTGAATTCAACAATATCTTTGGAAAAGGAACTAAAAAAAGGCCTCAGAGTGCTAAGGATCCGTGGAAAAAGAGATCCATTTTTTTGAATTGCCATATTAGGTGCATAACAAATTGAGGCACAATCTTGATGTGATGCACATTGAGAAAAAAATATGTGATAGTTTGCTCGCAAATTTATTTGAAATAGATGGAAAGTCAGAGGACCATGAAAATTCTCCCTATGACTTGTAAGAAATGGGGATACGAAAGGAGCTACAACCAAACATAAATAATGATGGAACTATAACTTTGGCTAAATCTTTTAAAGCACATCGATATGCACTGTTCAATAGTGGAGATGAGCAACTGGAAAAATTTATCGAGTAACATAATTTTTATATATATTTATTTAAATTTTATATTCATATATTATATAATTAAACTTGAAATATTCATGATTGAAGGGGACATAAGAATTTTATTGCTAATCACAGTAGATCAAATGCATGGGAAAGAGCGAGGAATCATAGTCGGGAATTCAGTAATTGGTTTAAAGAGACAGTTAAAAATATTGTAGTGCCAGATTATTTATGATGGCTAGCCAAAGGACCCAATATGGTGGCCAAAAGATATACTGCATATTTCATTAAAGGATACCGGTTTCATACCAAAGAACGGGATTCCCGATGCAAAACTCAAAATAGTGGAGTGGCTTTATTGGCAACAACTGATAGTTTTGCTAGTGATAGGGACCAAAATCCTATTGATGGTGAGGTTATCTATTATAGAGCTATTCAGGATATCATTGAGGTTGATTATTGAGGTTGTTTTAGCGTTGTACTATTTAGATGTGATTGGTTTCATAATGAAATAGATGATTATGCGTTAACTCGGGTAAACTTCAATACATTATGTAGTATAGATTACCCTTTTGTGTTGGCATCACAAGTTTATGAAGTTTTTTATGTGGAGGATCCAACTAAAAATCATGTTTATTATGCAAGGAATAAAGTACATGTTGATTTGTATGATCCAGATGAAGAGAATTGTCCCAATATTAGAGACACATTTTGGAGGGAACCGAATAATGACATTGGTTCCTCCTCTAGATTACTTGATGTTGACGTTAGATGGTCAAGAGAATATGTACCCGTCGATATTGTTGATATTCCAACTAATGAACAACATTCACATGATATGATTATAGAATCGGAAGAGGAGGATGAGTTATACTGATTGGGACTGGATGGAAGCAGATGATTAAATAAGAAATTTCTGAAATTCTTTTAAATATATTCTTTTAGAAGATTGCAACAGAGGATGTACCCAATTGTTTGTAGGAAACTTGTAGTGTGGAAGGTAAAGCCATATGCTATTACTTGAATTATTCAATTGGAAATTTCAACAACTTATTTAGAAATGAAATGTTGTAGAACATATGCTTCTTTATTTGAACTTGAACTCTTTTTATACTGTGTTTGAGTAGAAAGGTGCCTTATGTACGATGGTGTTGAAAAGAATAAATACTGAGCTCAACATGTACGCTTGTTTCTTTCTATGTAGGTGCTCGTGAGTTTGTAAGAGTAAGTATAACTGGAAGGCCTGATGATTTGCTGTACTCAACAATAGCAGGTTTTGGCAGGTCATATTTAAATCTCTCTCTGTCTCTCTTTTCTATGTGCATCTATCTTACTAATGATATGTATGAGGAAATGCAGATCCAACCATGGTCCAAGCTCTGGGATAGTTAATGTAACAGCAAGTGTCAGATAGTCGCATGAACAAGGAAATTTTTTTTTTTTCTGAAAATTCAGTTTATAGCATTTTTATTGTTTCTGTTGCTGAAAATATAAGTTGCATATGTTGCATAGTTGCATAGTTAATGTAACATCTGTTGTATGGTTGAAAAAAATAGTTGCATCTATTGCTGAAAATATAAGTTTGGATGAACAACTGGATTACCTTCTCTTCTTCATTTGTTTTTACCTTCTTTTTTTGTCTGGCTGGTGTTCTGCTGAGAGAAAACAAATTCTTATAATGGATTGCTGAGCAAATACAATGTGTTCTTAGATACTATTAGCTATTTACATGCCATCATATGTGTATCAATATTTAGTGCGGTTAAAGATTTGCGTGTCAAATATCCTGTGACACTTTTAGCATATAGACTTTATTGAAGACTACGTCTCCTTCTTTATGAACCGAATACACCGAATTGTCCTTTGTCTTGTTAGTATGTAATCAATGATGAGTAGACTTGTTGCCAATTATATTTCTTGGAATGATGAATGTTCATATGAGATAATTCCAGTTGTAGTTCTGAGTTTGGCTTCAGATTGTAGTTCTTGTTTAACACTGATTTAACATGCCTGATATCTCACCTAAAATACACAATATTTCATATGTTTGGTTTGTATTAACTTTCATATATTGACAACGTAAAGAATCTGCCGTCTCTCAGTCTCACCTGCTATAAATTGCATTTGTCTGTATATTAGGCTCTTTACACCTGACTTGGAAAAGAACAGTTAGTGTGAGATCTAAGTCCTTATGTTGGAGATGACATAGTCGTTGATGGCATGTTCTGCTCTTGCATATCCCTTCTTTTGAACGGTCAACTCCAAAAAAAATTTGTTGGCTACAACTTGAATTAGCAGTCAAAATCTCTATTAGAAATGGATTGTCTCACAATAGATGAGAAGATTAAAATCTTTAAAGAACTATTTCTAGAGGTTCTGAAGGGCCTCTAATGAGTGGTCAACTGCAACAAGAGAAGGGATAATACCTAAGGTCGATGGGTTGAGGCCTTACCTCTTAGATGGACCATGCAAGTCATTAAACTATTAGATGGGTCCTCATTACTCTAGTTACATAATGTTGAGTAGTGGAAAGATGAGACCAACAGTTCTAATAAGTTTAAGCTGAAGTTTTCCACATTAAAGCAAGTGTACAAACTACCATTGCAGTTACTTAGTAGTTAGGTCAAGAGTCCCTGTCTTAGTAGCCTTTATTTCCATCCTCGCAAGATGATATGTTTTACAATTTTCTCCCTCTTTTTAGCTCTCTTTTGTTTTCTCCATGAGTGGCTTTTACCTTTGGCTAAAGAATATATACTAAAATTGCTGGGATAAACAAGTACTATCAATATCAATTGACTGTTTACAACTTTGATACTAGTGAATCAAAAGAGGACACGTACTGTTTTAGCTGAGTTATGTTTTCCTTCTCAGTTTCTATTAAACTAGTTCAGTAAAACACTAGCCCATACTTTGAAGCAGGAATGCAAATGTTTCCAGGCCTCTTGCATCTTAGCATATCTATTGTTATCATCAGATTTTTTTGAAAGATAGATTTCATAAGTATTAGGTTTGCGTTCTCTTATACATATCAGTATTCAGTGTGATTAAAGATTTGCGTGTCAAACATCCTATGACACTGTTAGCATATAGACTTTAAAACTGATTGAACTTGCATGATATCTCACCTAAAATACACAATCTTTTAGCAACATATGTTGGAAAAAGTAAAAGGGTATTTTCCTGGTGGTATCTCTGCCTAGCTTGCCACAAGAAAACATTTCTTGACAGCTTCTAGCTGATGAGCAAGTTAGGAATGAAAAAGACAGTACAAGATGACATTTGGATCATGACAATTGTTAAAAAGCTGCATTCTTTGGCCTTTCTTTGGAAAAGCTCTTTATAAAGATGATTAATCTCAATTCTTTCTTGTTTTTACTAGTGAGAGCTTGCTGAAATTTTGGCATATTTCTGAATTTACTGGAGACAAAAAGTCCATTAAGTTGATTTCTCAGTAGTAAAAATCAAATCTTGATCTTAGAGGTGTTGCTAGATGAAGAAAACTGAAATTGTGTTTATTCTAAGAGAACTTTTAGATAGGATTCTGTTGAAGGAATAATGACTTTATTGATACTCTTTTGTAGGTGGAATAGATGAAGCAAGGGATGACGGAGACAGTGATGAAGATCTTGACCTTACTTAAGAGAATTTTGAATTTTTTCTTGTTGTAGATGCATGTGGCGCTTTCTAGGAATGTTTTTTATCAAAACATTTTAAAACTTTTGACTCTTGAAATATTAAATGTATGTACTTGGTAACATTTCATCTCTATCTATGGAGTTATTAGCTTGTTGGACAATTTGGATTATGAATAGTTTCATTTTGTTATTTATATAAATTTTAGTGTTTTATAGTATATTGTATTTCAAATTTATTAATTTGTTACATCTAACAGAACCGTTGCAATAGGCTCTGGAAATTGTTACAATATGTAGTAGAACCGTTTCCATAGGACCTAAAAATCGTTCCAAAATAATCTAAAAACCGTTACAATAGGTAGTTCAACTGTTGCAATATCTTAAAGAAATCATTGTCATTTCTATAATAGCCGTAACGATTCAATAGATATAGTAACGTTTACTGACCATTGCATTTAACGTTATGGTAACGGACATTAGCCGTTGCAGTTGATAAGAATAATCATACCAACAGGAAGAGGGAAAACTGTTGCGATACAATATACTATAGCAACGATTATTAGAACCGTTCCAAAAACCGTTCCATAAGCTCTATAGGCACGCAACTCGTGGAACGGTCGACGAACCATAGCAATATACATGGCAACGATTTACTTGCCTATTGGAACGGTTTTCCATGCGTAACCATAGGTGAATTTTCCAGTAGTGGTCCTAGGGTTATCTTCCTCAGGCCACCTAGGATTTCCTCTGCGGCACGAATGCGGACCGCACATCAACTTTGCGGGCCGCAAAACATCATCATCCCCATGGTTTGTTTCTAACACTACAATGGTGGTTCCTAGATTCACTACCCAGCAAGCTCAACCTACTTAATTATGCAAGGGCTCTCATGAACAGCAGACAAAAATTAAAACTAGAATTAACAGAAATGAGGTAAGAAAGGAGAACATACCATATTTTAGGTGAATGGGACACAAGATAGGAGATAAATTCAAGCAATGTGATCTTTTTTCACTTTGTCTAATTGCAAACTGTGTTCCTCTCTTCTTTGCTCTTTTTTTTCTTTTTTTAAGTGTGAGTTGTGTGTGTTGATATGAAAATGACGGGGGTTATGCGAAGGGGTAGGGTTACTTACCTGGGGAGACCGCATAACACATTATGCAACCGCATAAGTATTATGAAGTAGTGTTAGCTCAGGTCTTCCTCAAAGTCATTATGCGGTGCACTTTGCGATCGCATAAACGATATGTGGTCCGCAAAGTGCATCTCTCCGCCGCATTTTGGCAACTAAATTTTTCCCCAGCACACTATCCAGGTATGCGATGCCTATGCGGTCCACATAGTAAATATGCGACTGCATACATGTAGCAAAACCTCTCTTAGTGATTTTTTTTTCATTTTATACGCAATTTCACCTTGTTTTATGACTTTTTTTTGGATCGCCTTTACTCTAACACACACTTTAAATTGCTCAATCTAGTCTATCTAACCAAAATTAAAAACTAAAGAACAAAAATAATGTTACCACACATGGGTTGCCTCCCATGAAACGCTTGATTTAACGTCGCGGCACGACGAAGTTGGCCCCTCTTCGGGCTTACTCATTGGTCGGGCATGAATTATCTTTGAGAACCAACTGTTCTACCAAGTGTTTTTCTCCGTCTGTGTCCAAGTAGTGCTTGACTCGCTGGCCATTTTGCTTTGAAGGTTTGGAGCCCATCCTCAGATTCTAATTCCACAGCTCCAAAAGGGGATACACCTACCACCTTGAATGGACGGGACCACTTTGATTTTAGCCTTGAGTTGAAAAGAAAAACCAAGTCACCCTACTTGAACTCCCTTTTCAAGATCTTTTTGTCATGGAAGAACTTCATCTTTTCCTTGTACACAGCTGCACTTTCATATGCATGGAAACAAAATTCCTCCATTTCGTTGAGTTGTGTTAACCTCAGATTTACAGCTTCAACCTAGTCTATGTTCAACCTTTTCAAAGCCCACATGTTTTTTTGCTCCAATTCTACGGGTAGATGAGAAGGCTTTCCGAAGACTAACTGGTAAGGTAAAGTACCAATAAGGGTTTTGTACGCCGTGCGGTATGCCCACAATGCGTTATCTAGCTTCTTTGACCAGTCGGTCCTATTGGCATTAACTGTCTTTGCTAGAATATTCTTTATCTCCCGGTTGGAAACTTCAACTTGTCCACTTGATTGGGGATGATATGATGTGTTCACCTTATGCTTGACGCCATATTTTTCTTGTAGCCTCGTGAAAGCCTTGTTACAGAAGTGAGACCCACAATCACTAAGAATGGCTCTATGAGTGCCAAACCGTGTGAATATATTTTTCTTTAAGAATATGGTTACACACCTTGCCTCATTGTTTGGTAGGGAAATTTCTTCAACCCACTTGGACACATAGTCCACAACCACGAAGATGTATTTATACCACATGAGCTTACAAAGGGGCCCATAAAGTCACTTCCGCACACATCAAAGATCTCGACCTCCATCACAAATGCATTGGCATTTCGTGCCTCTTAGAGATTGGTCGTTGCCTCTGACATTGGTTACAAGCCTTGACCATTTGATTTGTATCTTGATAAATCGATGGCCAATAATAGCCACATTCAACTACTTTTGCTGACGTTTGATTACCCCCATGATGACCCTCAACCGGTGAGTCATGGAATGCCATTAGAATTTGCATCATCTCCTCTTATGGAACGCACCTTCTAATGATGTTATCAGCACAAATGCGGAATAAGAATGGTTCTTCCCAGTAATATTGCGGACACTCTCTCAAAAACTTCTTCTTTTGGTAAGCTTCAACTTCATCCGGAATGAGTTCACTAACCAAGTAGTTATAAATATCGACGTATCAAGGAGTAGATGAAGAAGTCAATGCCAAAATATGCTCATCAGAGAAAGCATCATTTATGTCAAGATTTTCCTTCGGTCGCCCGTCTTTTTCAAGCCTAGGGAGATGATCCTCTATTTGGTTTTCTAAGCCCTTATCGTCCTTGACTTCAAAGTCAAATTCTTGAAATAGGAGGACCCACCGGATTAAACTGGGTTTGGCATCTTTCTTTTCCATGAGATAGCGAAGAGCGGCATGGTCGGTATACACCACCACCCTAGACCCCAACAAATAAGCTCGGAACTTTCAAAAGCATATACAATGGCAAGAGCTCTTGCTCTGTCACAGTATAGTTCACTTGTGCCCCGTTGAGTGTCTTGCTTGCATAATAAATGGGATGAAGAACCTTGTTATGCCATTGACCCATAACTGCTCCAATAGCTACACCACTGGCGTCACACATGAGTTCGAATGGAAGAGACCAATCTGGTATGACAATAATGGGTGTCGTGGTGAGCTTCTCTTTTAGCTCCTCGAATGCCTTAAGGAACTTTTCATCAAACACAAACTTGTCGTCTTTTTCAAGGAGCTTGCACATAGGATTTGCAGTTTTGGAGAAGCCTTTGATAAAACGCCGATAAAATCCAGCATGCCCTACAAAGCTTCTGACACCTTTTACCGATGTTGGTGGAGGAAGTTTGGAGATGATTTCAACTTTTGCTCGATCAACCTCTATGCCATGTTTTGAAATCTTGTGCCCCAAGAAAATGCCTTCGTCCACTATGAAGTAACATTTCTCCCAGTTAAGTACAAGGTTGGTCTCCTCACATCTCTTGAGCACTTGTCTAAGATTGTCAAGACAATGCTTAAAAGAATCACCTACCACCAAAAAGTCGTCCATGAAAACCTATAGGAAATCATCCACCATGTCTGAGAAGATGGACATAATGCATATTTGAAAGGTAGCTGGAGCGCTGCGTAAACCAAAAGGCATCTGGCTAAAGGCAAAGGTTCCATATGGGAAAGTGAATGTTGCCTTTTCTTGGTCATCCGATGCTATATTGATTTGGTTATAGCTGGAATACCCATCGAGGAAGCAATAGAATGATCTTCCCGCTAGCCTATCAAGCATCTGATCAATAAAAGTCATAGGGAAATGATCTTTGCATGTGGCACTGTTGAGCTTCCGATAGTCCATGCATAATCTCCACCCGGTGACCGTCTGCGTAGGGATAAGCTCATTCTTTTCGTTGTGACTTATTGTCATGCCTCCCTTCTTTGGTACATGTTGCACCTGAATCACCCATTAACTATCCGCAATGGGGTAGACAACACCGGCATCTAACTACTTGATTATATCTTTCTTGACCACCTCTTGCATCGATGGATTCAACCTCCTTTGGTGTTCAACACTCGGCTTGCTTCCGTCTTCCAATTGTATTTTATGCTCACAAATTCTGACGGGAATCCCTCGGATGTCCGCTATTGTTCATCCAATTGATTGTCGGTGTTCCCGCAACACACTCAACAATTTTCCTACCTGCACATCATCCAACAAAGAGGAAATGATTATGGGTAAAGTAGCATTAGAGCCAAGAAATTTGTACCTCAAATGTGACGGAACTAGCTTGAGCTCAAGTTGTGGTGGCTCCAGGATGGAAGGCTTTGCAGGAGGAGTGGCTCTCTTCTCTAAGTCAAGAGAGAGTTTCTTTGGTTCATAAGAGTAGGACCTGCATCCTTCCAATGCATTCACGGCTTCTACGTACCCCTGCATGTCCTATCCATCAAAATTAACCAAGATTTCTGCCAAGGCCTCACCAAGGCACTCTTCCTCCATCATCATGTCACTAGCATACTCGACCTCATCAACAACATCTATTACCGAGATCCCTTCATATGCGTTTGGCAACATCAAAACCTTACTAGCTTGGAAATTGACTTCCTCATAATTCACTCGGAATTTGATTTCATTTCGTTCCGAGTCCATCAAGGCTCTTCCCGTGGAAAGGAATGGTCTTCCCAATATGATAGGAATTTCCTTGTCAACCGCACAATCAAGGATAACAATGTCAGCCGGGAGGAGGAACTTCCCCACTTTTACTAAGACATCATCAACAATACCCACGGGTCTCTTGATTGAACAGTCGGCCATTTTCAATCTCATTCTTGTGGGTCTTGGAAACCCCAATCCGACTTGCTTGTAAATATCAAGAGGCATAAAATTTATGCTAGCACCATTATCACAAAGTGCCCTTGCAAAATCTCTCAACCCGATAGTACATGGAATGGTGAATGCTCCCGGGTCTTCCTTTTTCTCAACGGTGGTTATGGAAATAGTAGCACTAACCGTTGAGTCATGTTCACCACTTCATTCTTGGTGGATCTCTTCTTGGTCATCAAGTCTTTCAAGTATTTGGCGAATCCCGGCATCTATAGAAAAGCCTCCAAGAAAAGGGTGTTTACCGACAATTGCTTCAAAATATCATAGAACTTTTCGAACTTGCCATCATCTACCCTCCTTGCAAACCTTTGAGGGAATGGAGGAGTAGGTCTAGGAATCAGTGGAGGAACTTTTAGGGTCTCCTTCATCTTTTCCTTAACCTCATCATGCTTTGATTTTTGGATGTTTACCTCTTGGGAGGGCTTCTCACTTTCAACAACAACTGGCACTTCGACTTGTGCCTAAACTTCTTGCTCAAGATTATCTACCTCAACTACTTGTTCACTCTCACCTTGAAGGACCTTACTGCTTCTAGTTGTAATAGCCATGCAATGAGAAGATGAACCGCTCACATTCCCCTTTGGGTTGAAAATTGTATTACTTGGAAGAATACCTATTAGCTTAGGGTTTTGTTCTCTTGACAAGTCTCGCATTTGCATCTCAAGCTTTTATATAGAGGCGGTATGTGACCCCACAATTTTGGACATGTTCTTCATTGTAGCATCACCTATCTCTTGATTTTGCAAGATCTTTTCAAGCATCCCTTCTAACTTGGATTCATTTGAAGGACCCTCCTTGTAATACTGCCCCTTCGGTGGAACATAGGGGTTGAAGCTCCGGTTGGCATAATTGCTATTGTTGTTGTTCCAATTACCTTGACTCGAACCACCTTGGTCATTATGCCAATTTTTTTGGCCTTGCCCTTGCGGGTTTGGCCTCCATTGATTTTGTTGGCAATATCCTCCTTGAGAATTATGAACATAGTTGGCTTCTTCAAAATCTTGATTTCCCTTTGGTTGCATGTCTTCCACAACATTTACCTTCTTTGTTTGGCTCTCCGTAAACATATTTGTCAAGACATCAATGCTTGTGGCAAGACCGACAATCAATTGTTCTCTCTCTTGATTTTGTTTGATCATATTGGTGAGGGAGGGAGTACCATAAGAAATTCCACCACTAGCATCTTTGAAATGCCATTCTTGATTGTGTTTGGCCATTTTATCCAGAATTTATGTAATATGAGTGAACGATTTGTCCAGGAAGATCCGTCTGCTGCATTTTTTGCTATGGACTGAGACAATGGATCCAAACCCATGTAGAACTTCTCCATCAGAATTCCATCCGGAAAACCATGGTTTGGTGACCTCACCAAGTACAACTTGAATCGGTCCCATGCTTCATGTAAGTGTTCTCCTGGTATTTGTTTGAAGAAGAAGATTTTATCTCTAAGCTCAGACTTCTCGCTTTGAGGGAAACACTTGGACAAGAAGGCACGGACAAGCTCGGGCCAAGAAGTGATGGATTGAGGAGGTAGTTTTTGAATCCACTTTCTCGCTTCTCCAGTCAATGAGTATTTGAATACTCGCAATCTCAAGGCATCGTCTGTTACATTGTTCTGCTTATGCATGGCGCTTTCACCGAAGAAGTGCCTAAGGTGTTGCGTTGGATCATCATCGGTAGAGTTTCTGAATAATCCTTCTACTTTAAGCAGTAGGATTAACCCATGTTCTACTTTGAATGTAGCAGCTTCTACCCGTGGAGGAAGGATATCATTGGTACCATCAAGATATTCCTCATTGTCTGCAAAGGGATTCTCATCTTCCTCGTACTCGGTCATTCTCACATATCACACCAAGCAAAGCAAGAAAAATGTGATGGAATATAAAATATGTAAAGTAAAGTGCACACCAGTTAGTAATTTCAAAACCGTATTCCCCGGCAACGGCTCCAAAATTTGATACGCTCAAATTACACCTTTAAAATAGTGTAAAGCGATCGATGTCAAATATAGTAACCCAACGAGGTTGGGGTCGAATCCCACAGGGAATAGGCGTGAAAAGTTTACTTGAGTAGTGTGAATCTTAACTTAACTCGTCTTTCTATTCCGTTAGAGTAACAAAAGTATTGTAGTAGATTGAATTGTAATTTAATAACAAGGACGATTAAATAAGGTAGTAATTAATTTCATTATCTAAACCGAGGTTGTGTCGCCTTCAATAAAATGTAATGCTACCGGTGTTAATATGATATATTTCTAATGGAAGGTTCTTTTGATATGCAAATAATTTCTAAATAACTACCCAATATTTTCCAATAGTTGGGTAGTATTTCTCTTTAGGATTTTTCCAAATAAAAAAGAGTTTCAATTAAGAGTAATCAATTTATGCCAAATAAAATACACTTATTCCTAAGAGATTCCACTAAACAAGGTTTAAAACCTTGAGTCTTTGATATTTACTCCTACCAAACCCTAACTCACTTTTCCGAGTTTAGAAAGAATATAATGGTGCTTGCTAATGTTTGCAACCACTAACAATAAATGAAAAATGAGAAGTAAATAAATATCAACAAACCATTATACATATATTCAATGTTAAACACCTATTGACATTAAACCCATTTAGGGTCCACAACCTTAGTACTTAAAACTAGCCACACATGCTAAAATACAAAAGCAAAGTAATATTAAATGTCATAAATGCTTACAAAAGTGCATGATTCTTCACTTGAAAACTTCCAAAAGATAGGACTATTCAAAGTTTGGATTGTAGCTCTTTTTTCAGACAAGATGCCCCCACAAAACCCCAATAAATCTATTTATAGTGGGCTAAAATTAGGGGCCAATTTCAGACAAAAATGCCCTTCCAGGTCAAATATGTTGTTATATCCCGTACTTTTTTAAAGAGGATTTGTGACTAGAAGACACCGTAAGTTTAACAACCTTGATAACGTTAGATACATTTTGATATGGTATTTATACTAAGTGGAACATCTCTGTAAAATGTTTAAAAAATATAATTTAATTAATATTACTAATTTCGAATATATTTTAGATTATACACAATAATATAAGGATATTTTGTTAGACGTTATTTTAAGACGGATGAGTCTGAATAGATGATGGCATCTTTGTCATTTCAATAGTTTTAGTTCATGAATTGCTAAAATATACATATTCCTATTTCAATTTTATCTCGAATAAAAAAATATATTTATAAGAAAAAAACAAATTTACAAACAATCAAGGTGCAAATTATATTGATTTTAGTGAGGAAATTGACTCTTTTATTACCAAACAATGTACTACAAGCTATGCTGAGTATAACTAGAACTTATTTGACTGACTATACGTAACATAATTAAACTTATTATGTTTCGTTGAAAGAATATTTGCTATTAATTGAGGTTCTTTTACATATTGTAACTATGTTCTTAATTGATGGCCAAATGACTTCCATACTTTTAAATTAAGTCAAATAATTCGTTGTCGAGACTAAAACAAATTAAGATAGTAATCCTTTTAATATTATCTATAAATTGAAATTTTTTATCTATGCACAAAGTTGACGTTGAATTACATTGTTTATATATTTCAAATGTATTTTAGTAACAGTGTGTAACGACCCCACCGGTCGTTCCGTGAGATTTACCCCATT
Source organism: Nicotiana paniculata (assembly GCA_005239505.1). NCBI lineage: Eukaryota > Viridiplantae > Streptophyta > Magnoliopsida > Solanales > Solanaceae > Nicotiana > Nicotiana paniculata. The sequence continues at coordinate 3,286 of ML309134.1, read as the reverse complement.
TTCCCCTATTTCTGCATTTGTTATATGTCACTATCTTCTTTTTTATGTGTTGGATCAGTTGGTTTGGGTCCGGGGTGGTTATGGTGAGAGTTTAGGCATTTAGCCTTTTAAAGTAGCGTAATAGTTGAGAAAGTCAATTGAGAGTTGACTTATTATTAAACGACATCGGAATATGGATTTTATGGCTCGAATAGCTTCGCTAGATGATTTAGGACTTAGGAGTGTGTTCAAAATTTTTTTGTGATGTCCAGTGTAGAATTAGGCTTGAATTGGCGAAAGTTAGCTTTTGCCGATTCCGGTAGGCAGTGGAAAATAGGCTATCTATGTCGGAATGGAATTCCGGAAGTTGGAACGGTTTTGTAATGTCATTTTGGATATGTCTACAAAATTTCAGGTTAATCGGAGGTGTTTTGGTTGGTTTCGGCGTAGTTGGCGAATTTTAGGAGTTTCAAAGTTCTTAGGCTTGAATTTGATGAAAATTTGGTGGTTTTGTGTTATTTTTGGTATTTAGAGGGCTCGATTAATTTGGAATAATGCTACAGGGTATGTTGGTATGTTTGGTTCGGGCCACGAGGGGCTCGGGATTGATTTCGATTGGTTGAAGGGAAGTTGGAGTGATTTTGGGAAATCTGCAGTGTTGGTTTGCTGGTTTTCTCGCACATGCGGAAGGGGAGTCGTAGGTACGGCTGTGCAGAAGTGGAGAGAAAGGTTGCAGGTGCGAGTTTTTCCTGTCTAGGGAATGGTCGCAGGTGCGAGGGGTTTCTCGCACCTGCAATGTCGCTGGTGCGGAAGGTGCATCGCACCTGCAAAGCCGCAAGTGCGGAAAGGTCGTCGCATGCGCGAGAATTGGCTAGTTAAGTAAGTCTCGCAGGTTCGTTCCCTCGGACCGCAGGTGCGGCCAATTGTCCGCAGGTGCGTAAATGACTCTACAGAACATTATAAAAAGGACCCCTCCATGAAATTTATTAGTTTCCATCAATTTGCATGCGAGAGTAGTCCATTGAAGGTGGTTTTGAGAGAGAATTTTAAAGTTCTTCAGCAAAGGTAAGTTCTTTGGTTGTTAATCCTGTTCCTATGCTATTTTGTTAAGATTAGGCTTGAAAATTTAAGGATTTGGGTAGGAAAAAAATTGAAAAAAATTGGAGGAAAGATTTGGGATTTCTTTTGAGGTTTTGGAATGGAAATTGTAGTCCGATTTTGGTTTTCTTGGTATGTATAGAATCGTGGGAGGACGAGGGTTGTAATGATATAAAATTATTGAATTCCGAGAGGTGGGCCCGGGGCTCGGGTTTTGCCGAATTTCTAGATTTTTGATTAAATTGATAATTTTCGATTGGGTTGTGTTCCTTGAGTATATATTAATGATATTGATTTGGTTTCGGCTGGATTCGGAGCAATCGAAGGCCAAATTGAGGGGAAAAGGCATAGCGGACTAGTGTCGCGGCCCGATAGAGGTAAGTAATGGTCTTAAATCTTGTCCTGAGGGTACGGAACCTCGGGCTGCAATTTTTTCTCACTGAATTTGGAATGGAGCACATGTCGGATGACGAATATGTGGCGCGTACTGATTTTTGGATTGGACTAGGTCCTCTCCGCGGCAACTAATGAATTGCATATTTACTCAAAATCTTATGTTAAATTATGTTCTAAATATTGGTGAAATATTTGGGTTGTAAACCGTGTTTAGGGCCTCATGTCGATGTGTTTAGACCCTTTTGAGGGCGTTTTACTACTGTTTCCCTCACTACCTGTTGATGATTTTACTCAGTATCATTGTGCATACTATTTTATTTGAAACTATGCCTTATTTACACTACATCAGCATTAAAAATGATGTTTTCGGGTCGAGTACCCCGTTCTATTACTTCGCCCGAGGGGCTTTTCGAGTGGTTCCACCGAGTGTGGCCGAGAGCTAAGAGTGATGGTTAGGTGCTGAGTGATATTAGCGCTTGGGCTGAAGGAGCCCCTCCGCAATCTGTACACACCCCCAGTGAGCGCACCGAGTGCGAGTGATTGAGTGATTGGGAGGCATGAATGGTTGTGAGGTGCTGAGTGATTGTGAGGTGCTGAGGGATTGTGAGGCACTGATGCGAGACTAAATTGCATAGTTTAACATGTGATATACCTTACATTTTATGCGCATTAATGATAAAAATACACTTGTTATGTGCTTAATGGAGTTTATTTCATGTGTAGGTGAAGTGGAGATGGAAACGGAGCTAAAAGGATGCAAATACGTCGAAAAATACGCGAAAGGAGACACCCGGGCGATAGCCGGGCGACAGAGCCAAGCACCCTGACCCTACCTAGCGTTAGCCAGGCATTAGGGCTGAAACGCCAGCCCTACCCTGGCGTTAGC